>KZ807335.1:103571-120404 GCA_000696205.2 Oncopeltus fasciatus | reverse complement strand
TCTCTCTCTCTCTCTCTCTCTCTCTCTCTCTCTCTCTCTCTCTCTCTCTCTCTCTCACTCTCTCTCTCTCTCTCTCCCTATCACTTCATTTATCCTGATAAGGCTTGCAATTTTGGCCGTAATTTGTTTTTACAAATTAATTTTTTATTTTTCAGTTCCCAAGACCGAATCCCTACTTAACTTTCCTTATTAACTTTTTCTGTTAAACTACAAAATAACACTTATTTTGTGAAAAATTGGTACATTATTGTATTAATTTATCAGTTACTTTTCGTAGCCTACAAATACTGGTTTCACAACTTAATTTAATTTGCAATTTAAATTATTAAATTTTATAAATATTATTTTTCNGTATATTCGAATATTCTTTTGAGGTTCCTAGCTTGGAGGTCTCTCTTCTCTAGCAAGACAAACAGGTTAACTCAAAAGTAAAACAAAAGGATATTTAAAGGTTAATTGGCAATAACTCCGTTAAGCAGGAGCCTTTTACTACACTAAGCCCATTCCATAAGTTTCATAGAACTAGGTTAACTGTAGCAGTAAATAAAAATCACAACGCAGAAAGCTAGGGCTCTTTGACCTCATTCTTAGTAAGCTTAGCGCCAAGTCCCATGAGGTTTAGTCGTCGCAGAGGATTGTAAGGATTGGAGTCCGACGACAGGGGTTGAACTGGATTTGGTTGGAATCGGAGTTTACTACGGTTGAGCGTGAGGTGATCTTGGATGAAGGGAATATTAAAGTTGATACACAAACTTTTATGAGTTCGTAATTGCTAAAACTAAGGAATGTGGGGATAGTAGGAGGGAGGGGGGGGGGGATTTTGGAGAGAAATTAACATTTAAAATCGTTATGTCAATATTTTTCTTAGCGTTAAGAAAAAATGTATACAACCTTAAATGAAGAAAATAGAATTTAGTTCTTGAGTAAAATTCGGTATTTCGGCTTTATTTGGCACATTTCTAAGTGGATTAGTATTGTTTAAATTAAAATGAGAAGAAGGAAAATAGTAAAAAAAATACGAAAATTAAATAATCATAAAATATTTATCGTAATCAGACTTTTTGAAATAGTGCATCATACACAATAGGTGTAAAATTTAATTTCTAATCACTTATGTCCTGTCACATTTCTACAAAATTAAAGAGTGTCACCGAATATGAAATGTCAATAAATGCGGGCAATAAGGAAAATAATAATGAATAAATATCATGGGTTGAGCGCGTTCCCCTTGGAAAAGTCTCAGTGGGATTATATTTTCCTATCAAATTCTCTTCAGCACTAGATGTCAAATCTGCTATTTACTCAAATTTACGTCAACAATCATTGAAACATGGCGAATTTGGTTATTCTATGCAGCCTGGATTAGTGAGACATTGGAAGTGTGTTGAATAAAAACTTCATTGTGTTTGACTCAAGTGCGGGATATCAGAACTCGTACGTCCTCACTCAAATATTTTAATTTTAACTAATGACTTATTTGTGTACTGTCAAATTGTGTTAAGTTGAAACATTTTGTCAAAACATCTCATTTATTCTCAAAATATGGGCATTCATTCTGCTCAAGAGATAAAATGCTTCATTCTTTATTTGGAATCCATTTCATCCACACTACTACATGTTGTGGTCAATTTACAATAGTGGTTAATCTATATTTTGAATAAAACCATTTGAAGTGGGAGTTTACACAAATAAAAAAAAACTCTGATCTCCCCAGTAATTCGTAAGGCTAAACATTTAAAAAGGATTATAATGTAAAACATAGTTAATTTTCTTCAATTTATAATATAATATGGGCAAATGGCCATATAGTTAGTTCTATGTTGGAACATTAGAAGTAATGAATAAAATACTAACTTCGTTTGTAAATAGTACCAAGACAATACCAACGTGCTTTGACAACAACAAAACAAACGGAATTCATTCAATTTAGCTACTGTACATATCATTATGTATAATACGTGTATTCTCTAAAATTATTGTATAAAATTTTACAAAATGCTCTCTAAATGCTGCCATCACCCGTAAATTGTTGTAAATTGTTATGGTTGTACATAAACTGATAAAAAATCAGAAGCAAAATCTTTTTTTTTTTTTTTTTTTGAAACTTGTATTTATTTATTACATTCTGTTTAATAAAACAATTTGTAATTTGATTACAATGCAAAGTAGAAATGACGCTCTATGACGTTTTTACTTTTCATTGCAATTAAATTTTTTTATCTAACGGAATGTAATAAATAAATACAAGTTTCAAAAAGAAAAAAAAAAGATTTTGGTTCTGATTTTTTATCAGGTCAAGTTGAAAAAAAATTAAAAATAAAATGATTTTGGTTCTTATTTTATATCAGGCTATGGTAAAAAAATTTTTTTTTTTAACTTGAATTTATTTATTATATTCTGCTTCAAATCAATCAAATTACAAAATGTTTTTATTTAACAAGATGTAGTAAATCAAAATCTAGTGATATTTCAGACACACTAGAATCAGTCTGAACGGAATTTATGGAATTTGTAGTTAATTTATTTATTAATTGAGTATTTTTCTCTTTATTTGTGCTACAAATTATACCAATATTTGTATATTTTCTTGTGTAATGATTTATGTGGGCCAAGAAGTTGTGCTTCAGTAAATTAAGAGTAAAACTTATCCCATGCGATTATAGACAAATATCACTCAAGCCAGCAATTAAAAAAAAACTAAAGATAATTTCAAAAATGATATTATTTAACTAGAAATATACTTTTGCCAGTTCATTTACTCGGTCAGCTATGGCTGTTAGCATTTTGAGAGCCGAAAGAACAACAGCCTCCTCTAGCCATGAATAATTCAAAGGCTAGATAAAAGTCTGATACATAATTTATGTGAGGGAATGTAACAATAATGGCGCAGACTGGGGGCAGTAACTCTTCCATCAGTGAGCAACCTTGCCTCCCCATGATAGATGCACATCGGGTGATTCCAGGCAGAATGTACACGTACCCTGCTGGAGAATCGATACTCCTATCAGATCTCCCTAATTTCCTGCGTATATTCGAATATTCTTTTGAGGTTCCTAGCTTGGAGGTCTCTCTTCTCTAGCAAGACAAACAGGTTAACTCAAAAGTAAAACAAAAGGATATTTAAAGGTTAATTGGCAATAACTCCGTTAAGCAGGAGCCTTTTACTACACTAAGCCCATTCCATAAGTTTCATAGAACTAGGTTAACTGTAGCAGTAAATAAAAATCACAACGCAGAAAGCAAGGGCTCTTTGACCTCATTCTTAGTAAGCTTAGCGCCAAGTCCCATGAGGTTTAGTCGTCGCAGAGGATTGTAAGGATTGGAGTCCGACGACAGGGGTTGAACTTATATGGATTTGGTTGGAATCGGAGTTTACTACGGTTGAGCGTGAGGTGATCTTGGATGAAGGGAATATTAAAGTTGATACACAAAATAGAGAGTTTGCAATTATTCGTAGGGTTTTGGTCTGAAAGGATATATTTTAACAAAACTGATCAATAACTATCATTTATAGGTAACACACACATATTGGTCTTAGAATAATAACTATTTTTCAAACATTAATCTTTGTCTAGACAAATATTCTAAAATAGTAAAAATTATTTTTTTTATTTTTTCATTCATTCATTTTTTTTCTAATATTCCTCTCTATATAATAATATTGTCATTGTAATTCATTAAATACACGATAAGTTATCTATAAAGAGGGGTAAAGCAATGGGTTTAAAGGAAATTTTATGGAATCCATTGGAAAGTCATGACTGTGTAGAAATAGATATGAGAGTTCTGCACTCTGCAAATAACAGTAAAACGCTAATTTCATATTAAAAGCCAAAAGAGAAAATTAAGTGGAAAGTTAATATAGCTGAGGATATTTCCAGGCCTAATATTCCTAGAACACTCTTCATTATCCTTCGTATGGTGAACTTATATCAAAATTTTAAAGAAATCATATTTAAAAACTTACATATTGCTACTATTACCTCCTATACTCTTATTTATAACACCAAAAATAACGATTAAAAGCTAAAGTTAAAGTTCTTTTTTATCTTCTCAAGATCAAATGTTGAATTAGATTATGTATATTTTAAGAAGTATCGTCTAGAATTTTTTTCCCAATGCCTTCCTTTATGAACATTTCACTAAAATAGTTAAATTCCTCTTACATATTAAATATGATGTCTTAGTAAAAATTACATATTTAACCTTTTCGCAACGATTTGTTTTCTGTTCTTCTTTACTATCTGTAAATTTGTTATTGCATTAAAACAAAACTTAAGACTTACAGTATTCCTTTCCTGATTGTCACAAATATACTTATCTGACTTTGTCTCACGAGTACAGAGCCTTAAGAAGAAAGAAGAAGAAGAAAATAAACTTTATTCCGGGACTAACTGAGCCCCCTTGAATAGCATAAGTGAATTTTACATCAGGCCTTTTCGGCTCAAAAAATATACATTATTATAAATAATAAAAACAAAAATTAAACAAATACATACACAAAAATTACATTTCCTCGAGGCTGATGAGTTAATAATCTATAAAAATTTGACTGGGAAAAGAGAAAGAAAAAAGAAAAAAACAGTGACCTTATAACAGGTTTACGAAAAAATAAAATAAAATAAAACCTTTTAAACCTAGACTTAACCCCCAAATAAAACTTATTCCTCAGACCACCGTGCTCCTACACTCATATGACTTATAAATCTCTAAATTGTTATTTTTTTCTTTCTTGGGGCCATATCAATATGACAGAGAGCAAAGTTCCAAAGCGATAAGGAATCACTTAAGGACGTTGGTTAGGGGGGAATATGGACGACACCGCCTATTTAGGTGCACTAACTCTCGGTTTAATTCTACTTGAGCAGGCAGACCGCGGCAGTTAAACATGTCAACGGTGTAATATTTCTCGCGCAACAAGTGGGAACGCTAGCGGACTGTCTCCGCACTCTACCGGCTTCCGTAATCAACAGAGGAGCATAAGCTCCATGAATTTATTCCTGGTCCCCCACCCCCCACGCACGCCCCTCCGCCCCAGTCTAATTTTCACTTCCCTTCAGCCCCCTGTCATGTTATACCTTGATCTAACAGGAAACTTCCCCGCTTGGATATATGGCCTCATGTTTTACATATCTTTGAAATTAAACAAGAATATTTGTTTCTGACACATAAAATAATAAAAAGCGTTTACTTAGAAACTGATTATAAAATAAAATAAAATAATTTGTTATATAAATGTTAAAACTTATGGGCTTATATATAAAACTGTTAAAATTAAACGATCTAAAACTAGCTACAAATTCAGCTAATGGCTTATTCGTAAGAAAACATTTTTAATTTTTTTTCCCCAATTCAATAATTTTTTTATAGTACTATTGATATTACTGTAATTCATACAGTAATATACTTTACTTCAATGTAGATGCTTCGTCTCTCTTGCGACTATCAAATTCTAGCTAATTTTGCTAAGCTATCTAGTTCTGTGTATTCTAACGAGTCTTTTTATACTCTCTAGTTATTTGTAACCCACTAACAAACTAAGGATATCTTAACACATATATTTATAATAAACTCCTCATTATATGTAAACAAATTTTCAATCGACATCTCTAAAAAATTGAATTATAGATTTTTCTGATGTGAAAATACTCTTGGAACATCTTTCGATGACCCCCGAGCGACTACAGTAAAAGTTTTGCATATAAGTTATAATTTTTAAGAGCTTACATTAAATTATTTTGAAAAACTTGTTTCCTTAATCCTTCACTATTAATTGAATTAAGAATAAGGTAATTCGAATTGTTGCGGTTACAAAGAGTCAAGTATATAATATAATTCAATTAGTGTAAATTTTATATTATTTTTAAACACAGGCATATTTGAATTTTACAAACAAGTGAGCGATTTACACCTAGAAGTGACAGAAGTACGAGCCAATTTAATTTTTTTTTATAATACTATACAATAAATTCAAAAGTCAAATATTTTTAATTCCATATTAACTATAAAACAATTATGTGAATTATTAAACCCAAGAAGAAAAATCATATTACTAAGTCTTGAGAAGGCAAAAAAAAAATCAGTATTTTTTAAAATATAAATTTATATTGGATAGATTGAAACACTTTTTTAGAGAATTAATGGCTGTGATATAGAAACTGAACACATAAGCACTCATATAATTACAAATTGTTTCATTGTTACGTTCATCTGTACATTTATTTACAGTGCGCAGCACATTTGCTTTGGGAAACATAAGATCATAGTTGGCTCTAGGCATAGTGCACATGGTGTGATTATTCGTGTCCTACAACACATATATCCTAAATCCTAAAGAAGAATCCTGTATGTCAGAACGAACAGACACACAGAAAGAATAATTATCAATGTTACAATGTGAAAATAGCATCTGGGAACATGAACTCAGGAGCTATGTTTTAACTTCCGTGTCAGCCCCTCCTCCTCACAGTCATAAAGATAGATACAAATTATTTTACTTATATACTCATTCATTATAGATTATTGCTGAAACATTATCACATAAAAGTAAAACGTATGGGAAAGTTTTTTTTTTTTCTATATTTAAATTGACTTTAAAACTATTTTGTCAACATTGGAAGTTGTCCTTAGCTGGCTAGGTTTGATGAAAGAGAAGTAGATATTGTCTACAGAATTCCATTAAACTAACAGTGTGAGTTCAGTCAATCCCTATCCATTCATTCCCATAAAACTGTGAAAGTTTTTTTTTTTCTCCATTCATCGCGTACTCAAATACTCTGGATTTTACAATTTTTTTTTTTGAATTTATTGTCCAGCAGTGTGGCACTCCTTTTATTGGCAAAAGTCACCCCGAACGGACATTTTCCAATCCCTCATGAAAGATTTTTTTGAGGAAAAGATATACAGCCAGTCATCGTTGAAAATTCGAATTTATAAAAACCTAGATTATAGTTTAAATAATTTTTCTTTTATGTTTTTGTCCAAAAAAAAAAAACATAAATGAAGTTAATACCATATTATTGTTTATGTAAAATGCATTTAGAAATATAAGGCAAAGACAAAATTCTAGGAGTTGACATGATATTAGAAAGCTTTCCATTGAATTCTTACCGTTGTATGATACAACTTTTTAACATCTCTTGTAAGGATTTTATGGAAAGACCAGCTATTTGCAGGAATTCACTCTATTATGAACACCCATAACTTTTTTTTTTTAGGGCGTGTGGAAATTTTTGTCATTAACACCTATGACTCTTGGCAAGCTTTTACTTCTTCGGTAGTCTGCCAGGGTTGAGTTTAAATCTGTAAGTACACGATATAAGTATGCATATAGAGTATACGACTTAAGTATACGTGCAGAATAGCGACTCTTCGGGGACAAAAATGAATCTATAGCTAAGCAGGCGCTGAGAACAAGACGTGTGTGTTGAGCGAGTGGGTTAAGTGTTGGTTTCGCAAGAGCTGCAAAAATCTACTGCATTATAAAACAATAACATAAATATCAGTAATGAATAAATAACTAATCGGATTTTATCAGAGAAAAAGGACCAGGAAGGGTAACATTTATTTCAATGAGGCTAGCTCTATACGCCAGAAGGGTTGGGAATGGCGGGTTGAGAGACTTGTTAGTATTACTAGTAAAATTATAGTAGGCAATTTTGACAATCCTCTAAACCAAACATATTCATTTGAATTTAAAAAAAATACCTTCTCGAATAATAATTGGTATTAAGAACTATAAATGTCAATTCAATTTACTATTTGGAAAGATATAAATACCCCAAACCTCAAAATTATATTTTTTAATGTCTCAATACGTTGTTTATATTAAGGTTTATTATAACTCGAAAAGACGACGAAATAGAACGTTAGATATTATATATATTTTCTTCATCTTTGCCTTTGGCGCAACAACCGGGTTTGGGCTTCCTCCAATAGCCTCCGCCAGTTGGCAAGGTCCTGTTCTTCATCAAGTATGGGATATTGAGTAGCTTCCTTAAATCTATAGTCGCTTTATCCATCCATCTAAATTCTGGTTTTCCAACTTTATTTTTGTCCCAAGATGATCCCCATTCATACTTTTAGCTGGAGTTCCATCTGGGACCATCCTTACAATATGGTTAGCCAGTGGTCGATTAGTGTTTCATGTTTTTCTCTATGGCATCCCCATAGTTTTACAAGGCTGACAGGGCGCAAAAGTCTTCTACAACCTTCGTTATGTCAACAAAAAAAAACTGCATTTAAAGTACTTTGCCAGACCAAAATAGCACCTGATAGTGTAATCTTTGGTGATCATTCTTTGAATTTTCTTCGGGACCCCATTCGGAGTGTTGAGATCAGAATCCAAATAAAATACTGTTAATGCATTAAAACTTGTAGGAACTAATTTCCAAGAGGCCTTCCATTCTCCTCTGATTCTTATATGGTATATGTCAAATACTCAGTTTTACCTTAATTAACATTCAGGAATAAATTATTAGCTACAGCTTCCACGGCGAGGAATGTTTCCGTCAGAAACCTCTTGGATCTTTCTTCCAAGTCAAGACTGTCCGAATATCACTGAAGTTGGACCAAACTGACAGAGTTTCCTTTGTATACCCTAGTCCCTCACAACCTTTTCTCATGCCGAGTAGAAAAGAAAGCAAGCCAAGGTGTCTCCTTGTATCGCACCACTTGTTTGTCCACAAACTCCTCAGATAGTTCTGCGCATATTTTTACTATACACCTAGATCGAAATTTTTCTAAAAGAAACGAGCTTTACAGGAATGTGCAGTCCTTCCAGTGTCTGGTCTTTCCAGATTACCGTATTATGGCATAAATACCGTTCAATTGTCTATTAACAACCTAACTGATCAAGCTGTCATAGCTTGTCTGTTGTTCATCACGTGCACACAACTTTTGTATGCAATGAGTTGATTATATCTTTAGCCCATTCTTGTAGATTTTTTCTTCACTAGTCATTAGATATTAATCTTTATAGCTCCTCGTATATCAAAAGCTCAGACTGTAGCCGATCCAGGTTTAGCGCCTAGCTTTTTTATAATTCGTCGTTAATTTCCAGGCGTTACAATATATATGCAAAAAAAAAAAAAAAAATCTTAACTCTCTATGCACAGCGTTTATCTCTCTTAACTGGATTAAGTAATCAATCATTATAATCAGAGTGCCGCGACAGTGAAAATCTTGATGAAGAATCTTCCCACTCTTTCCGGTCTGTCCTAGGGAAATCAGTTCTGAAAACATTTTAGGAAGCTATGTCGAGGTATCAACTTCCGTTTAATTACTTCCCTGTATGCTAAGAGGTGCATTAAGCCTAGTAACGGTCACAGGATATTGCAAAACTTCCTGCCAACGTGCACAATAGCCAGTTATTGTACACAAGTTGTAGCTCCCCACCAGAAGTTTATCATATTCAGTAGCCGTCATTGAGAAGGGGCCATTTCACTAATTTTCAGGTCTTCTACATTTAAGTATCTCCCAATCAATTAGGAACCGGGAACACTCGGGTTCGAATCCCCTTTGAGGGGGAGTTTGATTTGAGTTGGAATTGGTTGCCCGACCAACTTCCTTAATCAGGCGAGCCGACCTTGGAGGCATAACTTATCACCGGTCTCCCCCACATCTCGCGACAAAGCCCCCCCTCGCTTCAGAACGGCTTCACGAACTGCTGATAATACCTTCAGTAGTCAACCTTGATGTCTCTTGAGTTTGCTCAATTTTCCACAAAGGAATTGCTCAGTGAAACAAGCAGTACCAGTGGACTGGTACTGATTGACACTCACCTGGAATATTCATATTTTATTCTATTTGATAAATTTTTTTTAAATTTCATGTACATATTGAATTTATATAGTAAATATTACTGATCAACCAGCACATTACAAATTCCATAAAATGTTTAAAATTTAATTACTAATAAACTACTTATATAAAAGAAGTCTACTCAGCCTCTGCGGGATGGACTTTTATGGATCACAGTTTTACTTCGAGTGACCTCGCTAGTCCGGTAACTGTGAAATCTATCTTGCATATGAAGAAAAAGAAAATACTTTATTTTAGACTAAAACATTCATCACAGATGAAGACAAGGAAACAAAAGCAAAAACGAAGGAGACACAAACGGAGATCCTCATCACGAGGCAACCAGCCACACCGAATTCGACCTCCTTAATTGACTTCCAGCTCATGTCAAGTCCATCTTGATAAGTCTTTAGTGAAATGCCTGGCCTGTGAACGAGGGTGTGCACGGTGGGACCAGGCCGTCCAAACCCTCCAGGCCGGCTGTAATAGAAGAGGTCAAAACCGGAGCCGCAAGCCGCAACGACCCAAAGGCAGAACCCCCGTCCGCCCAATCCCCCATGGACGCAGGCTTTGCTGGACCGGAGTCCCAATGTTGTAGATATATGAAATCTAAAGTCTATAGGTTATGTATACAGGTGTTTTCTGCTCACATATTACCTTCACAATACACAGTAAGCGATTGGGTCAATCAAAGGCCTCTACTTCATCAACAGGACATATTGTATGGCAAAGTGACACAAGCCATGTTAATCTGCATTGTTGTGGAATACGGAAATATACAGCTAGTGATCAACATGATGAAAAAAAGCCGGTATATATGGCTCAAGCATGGATCTCTTCAAGTTAGTATTCTTCACTTCACTCTAAATTTTAATTATATTTTTCAGTGAATAAAAATGTTTTACTTAGGCCAACGAAAAAACTAGTTTTACGCTCCCTTATTCACCAAAAATAATTTAGTAAATTATGAATTAATTACGAAAAAATTTTATATATGAAACATGAATACTTGACCAGACACAGGTTTTGAATGGCAGAGTTGTTTTAAAAGAAAATATTGTTAATTATTAATGAAAAAAAAATTGTTTTAGGTATTCCATGATTTTATTGACTTAGTTAAATTAAGAATTTATTTATTTATTTATACTAAAGTAAATAAATTTATAAAGTCAGATCAAATTCGTTTTGAGAGAAGTATGCAAGAAATGAATTTTCAAAAAAACAGAGAGAAATTTTTTTTTAAATTTTTATTAATTTTATTCCAGATTTTGAACTGGAAAAAAACATTGAACATCAAATACTTATCAATAAATCGTCATTATAAATTTAAATAATAACTTTACTGAACATTCTTATTTTATATGATTGCATTAAAATCTACACTAAACTTCATTCACAGTCACGCGCATGCATGTTTGTATATGTGTCTACTAAACTATTACTGACATTAATTTGCTAACACAAACTTCTTGTTATTAAATTTAATATATGCTTTCTCGCCCGCACCATTCTCCATAATCTTTATACAAGAACTAAAGAGTGAATGTTTTTTATTTTATTATTTTTTCCTTTGCGTTTGTGTGTCCGGCTTTTGTCTGCTTTTCTCAAGATATTATAAAGGAAAGATGAGACTGCAACAATTATTTTCCACTTGCAAATACCTCGTTTGTTTGCAGAAAATGGAAGAATGAAAAGATGGTTGGGGAAGAAAAACATAAAAAGAAAAAGAAAAACCTTTTTTGATGCGAAAGAGGATGGTCCGATCGAGAGAAAGGGAATCCAGAACGAAAAGGAAAGAAAAATGAGGCAGCTTTTATCTTCAATGTAAATACGGCCTTCCGTCCGACAGGAAAAATATAAACGTCTGAGGAGATCAGTTTATGAACCCCCAAAAAGGTACACATCCTAAGCAATGTCGCGTAGGCTGGGTCTCGAGACAAGGAACGTTCAATTTTCTCAGCTCCCAAAACAAGAAGAAAGAGGAGATATAGATAATTGTAACTTGCGAGAATATAATTTGCAGAAGATAACAATTATACGGCAATATAGTGCAGAAGAACGTTCAAAAATGGTAAAGGATTCGCCAAAAAAATGATTTTGGTATTATATTAGAAATAGTTGCTAACGTTTCTTCTTATTTTTCTTATAAGACATCATCAGAGCTCAAGCGATGTACAGAGACGACAGGGGATCTCCGGTACAATTAACCTGTCGTCTCATTTGAGCCATGAGATGTTCTAGGGAAATTCCTCCGTACATCACTGCCGTCCTGATGATGGCTTAATCGTATTACAAAATGCTGGCACCAATAAATAAACTCATGTCAAATGAACTTGGCACCGAGCGGCAAACTAATATTATGAAGCCATTACAGAGTACAACAAGTCCTCAGTATATAAATTATCCTACCCCCTCACCAACATACCCTTAGTTACGATGATGATATTTATTTTAACAAATATCGCCAACCTTCCGTACATAATTCGCACTATTAACGTAGGCAACATGACGTGCTTTTGAAAATTTTCTTAAACAATTTAACATAAGAGAATCTAAATCTCCCTGCATTCAAAATAATATATTCATCAGTACTCTCTGCGGGATTTTGCGTTCAAAATTTTTAAAATAAAGAAAGCAAATTGGATATTAAAATTTCTTTATACTATTCTCCGATGATCGGCTGAACTCGGTCTGGATGGAGACGGTTTAAGACACATCATATGAGTCGATCTAATATAACATAATTTTCTCACCTCTACAGCCTATTACAATAGCTAAAAGCGCTTATAATGGGTAAATATCAAGTTTATAACATTGAGAATAAACTAGGGCTCTTTATTTAAAAAAAATATTAACCAAAATATAAAACGGATGAATGAAATTGTCAATTTTCCAAACCTTGAATAAATTATTTAAGTGTTAAGCGCTTTCCTTCCAATCAGAAAAAAGTATCTAACATAATAGGCAAAACGTTTATGATATTAACGCTAATATTTTTTTTACAACTTTTATTTACATATTACATTATGTTAAAAAAAAATAATAAAAAAATTGTTATTTGATTACAATGAATAGAAAAAAAAAGGCATTAATGACAGTCACATTAAGAAAGATGGTGACCAGTGATACCACTCTCAAACGCTTATACTCCATACAATTTTTTCAAAGAAACATATTGATGCATATTTATTAACATATTTAAGAATACTCCTATTATATTTGAGAACTTTTCTCAATCTTCGTTCCCGGTCAGTCAGCCTTAGTTATCCTGCCTTCTTAACTCATTGCCTTCTCACGCTTGTAAGAACAAATGAGTCATTTACTCATGAATGAATGAAGCATGAGATATCTACTTAGTTTACGCTGATAGCTGATAAAATCCTGAGTTTGATTCTCTTCACATAATAGATTTATAATTTTTTTTTCCCCGATCCTACCTTATCTATACAAAAAGTAATAGTGATAAATATGTATTTGTTTGCGAGGAGTTTTCAATGCTCTATCGCCAAGAGCTTTTAGATATATTCAAAACAAATTGTTGTTTATGCTTAAATAAAAATATAGAAAAGCTTATTCTTTTCATATAAAAATCAAATCAATAAGATTATTAAGTGCAATTACGGAGTTGCGGAACTGACCGTTCTCTCCCTCATGTCAATGCCACTCACAGCCATTGAACAGCGTAGTGAGCAATTACAAAATTAAACTTTACAGAAAGTAAAGAAATAAAAAAAATAAATAAATAAAAGAAAGTGCAATTACAAATATATATCGGTTGAACACAATTTTCATTATAATGCCACTTAAGTCAGTATTATGTTTTAAAAAGACTTGCCGTTTTTTATGTTTCACTAATGAGGGATTTAAAAAAGAGCAAACGAGATATTTTATTTAGACAATAATCGTAAATGTTAAATCGCCTAAACGGCTTAAGACTGGGTAACAGAGTGGGAAGCGATCACTCTTTCTTGTTACATTCGTAAATTTCTTCCATAACAAGTTTTTATTTTTTATTTATTTATTATATTTTTTAAATGTTATTTAACACAGCACATAGATGGCAATCCAGATTCTTCAAGATAGAATCAATCACGCGACTTAGTTGAAGCAGTTTTATTGCTCCCGCTCGTTACTTTCTTTTAATGCCTTTTCTTTAAAAGCCCCATCGTACCACTCGCAGGCTATATCACCATTCCTTAACTGTATTATTGCTCAATAAATTTAAAAGTGATTTAAGTTGTATAAGAATAGCTGAAGCTTGATTCGCGAACCGATATCTAAACTGATTTAGCATTTAATAGCTTATCCTTGAGGAAATTTCGACTCATTTAGAGTAGCTGATTGGGAATTTGGTACTAATACAATATAGAACAGAAATGGGGACGCTTCAGCGAAAGGAAGGGGAAATCACCTGTGTCGGAAGAAAACTATCGTGGAAGTCTGTCTGCCGAGTGGGGGTTTCCGTAACAAAAGGTACGGGTTAGAGACCATTCTGCCTGCTTAATGTTATCGCCCTGGAGGACTCGGGCTACGGCACCCAGAGGACTGACTGGATCCTGTCGCTATCAGTGGCCTCGTTCCAGGAGCTACAACCCCCACTGACGAGCAGTTGGCCCAATTGGATTGCCGAACTGAACGACTTCCCAACTCCCCCAAGTTCGGGGTTCGTCAATCGGAAGCCCCCTCTCGGACTAAGTGAATTCCCTCTTAGTGTTCAAACTCACCTCCGACCGGCATTCCACCTGGAATCTGTGTCTTTGTGGGAATTCACTTCCCAGCAAACAGCCCTCCTTCCACACACTCCGAATGAATATCTCTATTCATACTGTAATATGAAGCATATGACATAACAACGGAAATATTACATATTGCATCTTCAGAAGCGGGCGGGCCTCCTTATCCGCAAAATACTGAAACAAAATTTGGCATACAGTCTTTCCCTAGTAAGCCTTCCAATTATATTTTTGACTTAAATGTTTTCAATGAGGTGAAACCTTTCTTTTCTTTGAAAAATAAACATTCCTCTTACAAAATAATATTATCAAAATCATATGGAGAATTCATTTGTAAATTAATTCTATATTATTATTTTAGAGTTTGTTACTAACTATTTGAAAATGAAATAATTAACTAAATCTAAAAAGTAGTCTTTATTATAGTCTCGGTATGATTGTACAAATAATTAAATGTGGTGATAAATCTTTAAATTGATTTTTTTTAGCAAGTACATTACATTTCACACCCTTTCCCGTGGTCTGCATTTATCAACAGCATAAAACGCTCATTTATATTTAAGCACGTGTAGATAAATAAACACAATTGACATTACATTGGCTTCCAGGTAATTCACTGAAACGGAGACCGAGTGAGAGAGTTAGAGAAGTATATATTGAAGTCATCGATGCGCGTAAAAGGGAGTCGTGGCATTCCAAGGAGGTATGGAATTCTGATGTGGGGCACCTCATAAGGCACTGAAGAATTTCTTGAGGGGAGCAATACGTCATTGTGCCGATACTCGATACTTGGAGTACATCTACTGCTCTCCTTTGCTCCAAGATCATGAGAGTCCGCCTCAAAGGGGATGTATGAGCTAACTTAGGCGAGGGGATGAGCAAGTCTCCAATGAAATTCTTATAATAGTTATCGACTGACTTATGTGGGAAACATTAGTAAGTATCAGTTTCATTCTAAGTCCTTAATTCATTCTCAGTCACTCTAAGTGTTACTGCCTTGAGTGGTAAAGACATAGGTAATGGCGTGTCGAGAGAGTCTTCAGTCTCCGTGGCATTGGACAGGTCTAAGGGATCTAAATGAGAAGTAAATGTTTGGTAGAGGTGCTGGACAAATATTTCGGCCTTGTCTTTGTCAGAAGAAGCCCAGGAACCATCTCCTCGGTTCAACGGGGTAGAAGCTTCATGGCTCTAAAGGATTCTGCGAGTAGCAATCCAGAGGGATTTATCTCCTGCTGAGAGGGAAGACAAATGGGCATTAAAAGCCTCATTTCGTTAAGCACCTAATTTTTGCTTTACGAGCCTAGAAAGACTATTAAAGTCATTGCGATCTGTGGAGTGTCTATATTTTTGGAACAACGCCCTTGAGCGGCGTTTCGCTCTTATGAGCTCTGAAACCGAATCTGGGTGTGTGAATTGAAACATTGAAAATGTGAATTTTCGTTTGAGACTGGCCATGCATATGCATTGCTAAAGAAGTGTAGAGCATCATCTAAATCGTCAGAGGCTTTTAGAGATATTCCGCGGTCAATAGACTCTTCTATGAGAGTTCTTAACAAGGTCCAGTCGACTGGACCGTTAATGGGGGAGGGGGAAAATTGTTTTGTAATATGGGTCAAGGATAACGTTAGGAAGATGTTACTGCCTTGAGGGGTAATGGCATGTCCAGAGACTCCTCAGTCTCCTTGGTATTGGACAGGTCTAGGGAGTCTAAATAAGGAGTAAATGTTTGCTTGAGGTACTAGATTAGATTAGCCATACATATGCATTGCTGAAGGTTTATGGTAAAGGAATGTACAGCATCATCTAAATCGTCAGAGGTTTTCAGAGATATTCCGAGGTCAAGAGACTCTTCCATGAGAGTTCTAAACTAGGTCCAGTCGACAGGATTATTAATGAGGGAGGGGGGCGATTGTTTTGGAATAGGAGTCAAGGATAACGTATGGAGGACTGGAGTGTGGTCAGAAGAGAGTTCGTTAAAGGTAAAAGCAGAATAATAAAAAAGAGTAAGATTTTTGCAGATGAAGAAGTCCAGGATATCAGTAAGTTTACGTCAGAGGGCCAATAAGTGGGAGAGGAAAAACGAATTGTGCTAAGGTTTTGGAATGATACTGTATTATATAGAGATCGATCCCCATTGAAAGTGTTTCGCATTATAGTCTCCACCGGCAAGGAAAAGGAGACCAAGGTCTTTGAGGAAAGTTCAAAATTTACTATTTCAAAGAAAATTTCTGTGCAGTGATATTGCTTAACAGTTAATGTATATTTGTAGCATTATTATTTTTCCACTATATATATATAT
>KZ807335.1:59303-73234 GCA_000696205.2 Oncopeltus fasciatus | reverse complement strand
ATATATATATATATATATCAGAGTAGCTTAAATTTAAGCAAATTTCTAATAGTTCGTCTGCATAAATACGAAATTAAACCGATAGGGATTGGATTTTGACTTGTTTTTATAAAGTTACGCCACCACATGAATGGAACGTTAAATTCTATCTATAGAACTTATATGTATAATCTATAAATAATGTAAAATACTAAACAATACACTTTCAAAGAGATATCAGATATATTTATAACTGAAAAGTAAAACAGATAAGAGACATTTACTCAATAAATTTGAAACATAAATTCGCATAATAAAATCGTCGTAATAGCTGTAACAATAATAGAAAACAAAACTACTGTGACTCCACATATCCTAATTCTATCACATTGTCTTAACAGAAAATCATTAATTATACACATAAATTAATAAAATCTGTATGTTATTACCAATGAATGACATTGGTTTTAGTCAGATACTTGGTTGCTAGTAAAGTAATTACACTTCATTAAAGTTAGTTAAGCTGACAGCTCTGTTTCAGAATGCAGGGTTCAGGAAAATTAGTTTGCTAACATTTTCCAGGCAATATATACGAAACTTTATGTATGTCACTGGAATGGAGTGTCACACTCTCATACGGGATTCGTCATTGTAATGGACAGATACCTTTCATAGTGCATTTTGTATTCATGAACAAAGCTTTTAGCCCTTAGGATAACTTCGGGAGCACTCTAAGAAGGCAGGACGACATTCCTTAATGAAACGTGTCATCGTCAGGAATAGAGCAATAGGATAGAGAACAGCTGGATTGTAACCTTTTAAAGATTGAGTGGCGTCACGAGGAAGAACAATAAAGAAGTTTATATGTGTCAGTGAATGTGTGTATACTCTAAAGTATATACACATTTTAATAAGGTAAATAATGTCACTCCTGGTCTAATTTTTAAGACAAATTTTTGTAATTAAACTTATATGAGATTCGACCAAATTGTATTATGGCAACTTAAAATTTTTATAAAAGAACTCTTGAAAACAGACAACAAAAAGCAATGAAAACGCACAAATTAAGTTAATCACAGTATTCGTGGAACTTAATTAATATATTCGTTAGAATAAATGAGTGTAGTAAAACGTATTTATTGCATTTATATTATATTTTATATTGAGTTAGCGTCTCATCAGATGGATGGTTTCTTCGAAAGTGCTTCGTTTATTTAAATTTCTCATCTTTTGTAGGATAAACTAAAATACACACAAAAATCTTTTGTAGGATACACTAAAATATATACATTTCTTGTTGAAACCGTTTAAGAGAAAATGTTTTTGAAGAAGCCCAAAATTGAAATTCTTAATTATCAGGAGATGTAAAAATCACGCCAGAAGTAGGATAAGGGAATATATTAAGATAATTGTAAATTCTTCTTCTGTTTGTTAAGTTAAGGATAAAATCAGTCATTACTCCAATTTATTTCCACTATCATAGTTTTTACAGCCCAATTGGTATTTATAATCTAATTACACAAATGAATTTTTTTTTCTCGAAAAGATAATCTGCTATCATAATCTTCATGACTGCAAGACTGTACTTCATCAGCGAAGAACGTGCGACAGAGATCCATCGACATAGCTGTAAGGGTGAAATCACACAGAGGATCATATCGCCACCACACATAAATGGAGAGCATTAGTACATTCGGTAGAACCTTATATCCTTTTCGGTAGATTAATCTAAGAAACTTTAGACTTTTTTTAAAATGCACGTTGTTGAAAACTCTTACTATTTATATGCATGTCCTTGCGTATATTCTTCTTCGTGTGTGCAGTACAAAGCTTACATATACGCAGGTTTAGATGCGGTGCAGAGTTAAGCCGTTGTATTCGCCTTGCTCGTGCCTAATCCTCTGACCTGCTCATGATCCTGTCTCGTCCTACAATAGATCTCTTCTTATTTCTCTGCCCTTCTGAGCCTCATTCTTGCCTATATCCTAGATGAGACACCTGAATGACGGACTCTCCACTCCTTCATATTTCATGGACGCTCACAGATAAACTCCCGTAGAGACAGAGATGCCGCAATGAGGAACGTACTTGTGTTTTCTTCTAAAGAGGCAGAGCTTCGGCGCCTTCGTAACACTAAGTACCAACTTATATTACAGAGCCTTTCAACAATTAGATTTCTTATCCTGTTGATCCAAAACCCCGTACTTCTCTCGATTCCTGAGTGTGTGAAAAGTGCCGTGCTTGTTGGAGACTTCCGCGTTCGCTGCGAGGGCTAAGGCGTTGTTTTCTAGAAGTGGTCTCTTCACAACTGTGCCCGAACAAACTTGCCCCGGTAGCACGGATCACTACCGTTGTACGCATCACTCTCGCGGGAAGTTCAAATCAAAAGTGCGTAACGTTACAATCCATTACATTTGCATTTTTTATATTGATTTTACTTCTTCCGAAATCTCATTTCCCCTTTAATTATTTATTTGAGAAGATAATGCATTGGGGACTTTAATTTTCTACTATTAATTTTATGCCAAATACAATATTTATTTATTTCCAATACTGGTTATTTTTATTAATTTATTAGCCTATAGTATCTTTTAATTTTGTCTATCAATGTTATCTATAATATATTTTTTCCGGCAGTAATTTTTACAGCTCCCAGAAAACATTTATTATTATTTTTAAAAAATAATACATTTTATCTTGGATCATGGGATGAGATTACTCCATAATTGAATGGTAAAACGCATGAAGCAACCAAATGACACGCATTTTATTACATTACATAGACATGTATAACATACCTATATATAGGTAACGTACCTAACCAAGTATAAGGGTAAGATTTATTTTCTATTGGCTGTAGGGAAATGTGCTCAGGGCCGACATACTTCCCCGAGGAAAGTTGTGTGAGGGCTCCGCTGACCCAAGTTGTGTCGGCCTTTTGTAGTTTTCTGTTTAGAATCAGACTGCGGACGAGAACTTTGTATGGCCCGGGGGGGAGCCGGAAAACAGATGTGTGCCGGAGTAAGCCAGGAAAAATAACTTCCCCAGGAACTGTTCTTCGGTCAGTTGGCGGCCTCCCTGATCTCTCTGAACAATACAATCGCTTTAGCCATTCTCACTTCTCACTAGTGTCCTGCTTGCTTTAGAGCAGATACTCTCTTCAAGGGAGGCATTTAGTTTTAGGGGGAAATGGAGACTAACATATTGATTAAATGAACCTACATTTTTACATATTTTTTATTTAATATAAAATTTCTTCCTTCAAAATTGGATAAACATTTGGAGTTCATTAAAAAAAATGTTACTAAAGATGTAAGTTTTACCTAACTCCCAACTTCAGCCCTTTCACTCTATTAAAATGCATTTAGATCGTAAAACAATATACTAGTAAATATGANTTATTAAATATAAAATTTCTTCCTTCAAAATTGGATAAACATTTGGAGTTCATTAAAAAAAATGTTACTAAAGATGTAAGTTTTACCTAACTCCCAACTTCAGCCCTTTCACTCTATTAAAATGCATTTAGATCGTAAAACAATATACTAGTAAATATGAAATGAATTTTCTGATCTAAAAAAAAATTACCAACTTCCGCAATTAATAAACTACTGAAACAGCTCATTTATTTATTCCAAAAAATAAATGAGAAAATATATGAATTTGAATAAGTCACAATAATTATTTCTATTAGTACTTAAGGGACTGAAAGAAAATTACTAAATCTATTCAAATTAAAAATATTTTCTTTATTAAACATGTTTATCCATAGTTCCTGAGATTTTTGAAAGAACGAGGCTTATGCTGAAGAACTTCATTTTTCATTTAATCCTGTTCATAATTCCGAAATTTATCCGATTGTTTTGTGGGCATATACGGACACTTTTGGGAAGAATCACTTAGTTCTTGGTAGCTGTATTGGTAGATAATTCATTTTTGTGTATCCGATTTCAATTAGGATTTAAACAAAGGTCATATTATATTGAAATAACCTGTTACGATAAGAAAAGCGTGTGTTGGACAAGATGAATATTATTAAATACATACACATTATTTAATAGTAAATTTGCAGTATTTTAGTTCTAAGAAAAACTACTTAGTTTAAATAGCTTCTATTTTGTGGACGTAAAAGCCGTATACTCGGCCTTACATTCCATCATCTTGGAATTTACAGCCCTCCTGAAATTTCAGTTACTTGTGCGGTCCGTGAATGTTGGAGATGTGTAAAACTTGTATACGGCCTTGACAAGATAGCCAAAGATGTGGAGTGGTTATAGCTCCTTGTTCAGTACACAGCCTCAGGTGGTGAGGATCTTAACGATGCCTAGGGGTTCTCGTTCGCGCGTTTGGTTGTGTTGCGAGTTATCCAACTAATCCTGAATCTGGAGTCGGTCAAATGAGAGTTTACGAGATAGTTATAAGCTTGCTCCTGGATGAATGCTCCGGCTGAGGTGACCTTCCCACCCATAATCCCAAAAGTTCTCATTCCCATACCTGGCATCTGTCGGTGTTCTGGCGATCCCACTCATCCTTCTCTCTTTCTCTCTCTCCTTCTCTCTCTCTTTTCTCTCCCCCCCCCCTTCTCTCTCTCTCAGTGTTATTGATTTTTTAGTGATCATCGGGGGAAATATAATTTTTAAAATTATTTAAAATATATGTATGAAGTCATATAATGATATACCTGTAAAATATTCATTTATTGTTCATTAATTTATATTTTTATATAAATTCTGTATTTAATTTTTTTACATTAAATTTTTTTTTTTAATGGATTATGATTAAATGGTAAATTATAAGTAGCCTGAAATTGTCAGGAAGATAGGATGTACATCTTATGGCAATAAAGAACTTATCTAATCTAATCTCTCTTCTTCCCACTCCCTCATTTAAGCTCTTGATATTTATAATTGTGTGAGGGTTCTTGGGTAAATGTTGTTTTATCGTATGAATGGAAGTATGGCAACAACCCAAAAAATGGTTGTGTCACAAGTTATTGGACATTGTTCGGAGAATCAAAAAAAAAAATTACTTTAGACCATTTTTGGTATAATAATCCCACGAAGACGGTACCAAAGATTTATGCTCAATTTCTAACCGTGTATACTTCGATAAGTTCAAAAGCAAATAAATCTTCTAGCTATCTATCGGGTTTATGGGGAAAATTAAAAGTTTTATTGCGGATAAAGAAATTGTATAGGGCCTCTACAGAATTAAATTTTATTTAAGAGCATTTATATAAATTGCAAAATAACAAGAATGTGTTTCAAGAAGTTCCAAATCGGAAGTCCTCCATCTCTACAGCTGGCACATCTATTTCTTCACAAATGCACTTAGCTTAGTAACAGTTGCTCAAACTTTGCTTAATTACTTCTGTCGGTAAATTTTTTTTTACATTTGTTTGTAAATAAGATCAACTATCATAGGTAGATAGTAAATACAATAAGAAGAAAAATTACTTGAAGTTTGTGTAAAAATTTGTATTAAACATTTTGATTTTTTTAAATTACCAATATTCTTTACTTCTTGCTTTAGACTTTATAAGATTAACCATTTGAGCAACAACTGAATATTAATTATTATTTTGACGGAACTTTGTTTGTTTCAGATCTAAAGCCATTTCGTACATTAAAACGTTGATAATTTTGTGAAAATGAATTTGTTTTTTCCGACGGATAGTCAGTAAACAAAATTGTTTTTAAATATCTTTGCAGCATTTTAAAGTGAAAATAATGTTTGATAAAATGTCAAAAAGAAAGTAGGAGTGGCTGAAATCCAGTTAACAGAAGAAATGCGAGAATAGTGGAACAGAGACAAACAGAATCATAAATATCCCACTTTCCCTCTCACCTCCGAGCAAATATTTCCTCAAAATTTGCAAATATTTCTCTTAAATATTGCAGGTCAAGTACTGCTACAACAATAATCGGGCACTTGAGTATTACTATTCAAATTAAAGACTATGTAAGTTAAATTTTAAAGTTTTTTTTAAATATAAATAAATTTCAATGAATAAGTTTGGTCAGGTCTTAACCAATTTATGTTGTTCAGTATCATAGACTAAGAAAAATAAAAAATAAATAAATTTATCGCGCAGGAACTGCTTAAGCTAAGCGAATTCTTCAGTATCGTTGTTCATGAATAAACAATTAATGAGAGGGAATAGAATATAAAAAACTATCTGTCCCAGCCAGGAATCGAACCTGGATCTCCTGCTATCCGGGCCGGTGTACTTTCCAGTTATACTACCAGGACGTGCTAGTTGTCTTATTCAATTCCCTCTACACTAGCAAGAGTCTAACCCACGAGAAAGGCGAGAACTTCGTCTTGTACTCAAGGGAGCTGACATTGTCATACATTTTGTCGACTCTCGTCATTTACTTTATTTAATTTTTTCTTTATAAATATTTAATTTGGTTGTGGTATTTTATCCCACGTAAATTTCAAACAATTAATGAGAGGGAATAGAATATAAAAAACTATCTGTCCCATGAATATTTGTAATTGACATGTCGAGTAATACATTACGCTTAACAAAATACTGCCATATGTTAGTAAACAAATCTCTGTTGCATTCCATTGCTCTAAACTAAATACAACGACCACTACAGTGAAAAAAATTCTTTACTCGCATTTGACATTCCAACAAATCTCCAACTCCTATTGGTCCGATTAAATCAAGTACAAAACTTGGCACTTCTTCTTGCACTTAAAAGCATCTTGTTAATCACTATTATAAGGAGAAACCAACAATCTGCTGGGACTTTTGGCTGTATAATAATTATTTAGTCAGCAGTTCAACTCTTAAAGCATACATTTGTATATTTTTCACAAATAAATATCACTCTCACTCCTGTGAAAAAAAATTTTTTACACTTTACATTTCAAATAATTGCGGATATATAATTGATAAATTATATTCAATAGAGTATTTCTCAAGACGAATTTTATTCAAGTATTACATAATCAATTTTGGGCCTCCTCTAAATACCATCTCAATCTTATCTGATTTCAGCTAAAATGAATTTTTCTGACGAATTGCAAGATAAAAATATTATGGACTTATAGTATAATCAAGAGTTAAAGTTACTATTCACTTGAATAAAACTTGGTCAAAATCTATCTCAAAAGCACATAAACCTGTTGTGTATACTAATGAGCGGAAACAATCTTACAGCTAAATCTGTTATATGTACTTTGAATATATTACGGTTTGTCAATTTATATAAATATATATATATGTGTTTGTGTGTGTGTGGGTGTATGCATATATACTAATAATATATGTACATCTCTGTAAAACAGATTTTACGGGGAAAAAAATATAAATAAATAACATATTACACTAGCCCCATATGCTATCAACTTTTATGTATAAAAACTTTAAACTTGACTTCTACCACATGAGTTTCATAATTTTGTTTTCTTTGAAGTTGAAAGTAAGTAAAAGTCTGCCTATATCATGTTCCACTTCACAATAGTCGTGAAAGTTTATGGTGAGTTTAAAATACTTAGTGATGTATAACTTAACAACTATTTATTATAAGCATGTGCTTCACAGACAAACATATGTTAACAATATAAATAACAGTCCCCCACGCAGAAGCAGCGTAATCCAAGCAGATTTTCCTTATATGAATAAGAGTATATCTTTAATTCCTTAGCCATTGAGTGTAAATGGCATGATCGCTAAAGTTCGCTGTAGACTTATAGTATGGAAAGCACTCACACAATGAAGTTTCATTCATCCGTTTTTTCCGTAACAAGTGTTTTTAACAATCGATCGTGATAGTCCGAACCCCTGCAACCGCTAAGCAGTGTGGGGATAACGAAGATTTTACTATTATAAATTTGGGTCGTCCCCAAAATTGCCTCTTTTCCTCTTAAATCTCGATTTAAACTAGATTAAATTATTTCAAGGATTTGCTATAAAAAGCCATAAAAACCAATCCAACGCTCAAAATTACTCTTTTAAATATCTTTCTTAATATGAGTATTTTTTTTATAAAGTATTATAAGAAAATGAAATTTTACGACTATTTAATTCGACACTTTTTTTTTTTAATGTGAAGAATGTATTCAGATTTTAAATTTCAGTCCCTCCCTCTAACCTCCACTCTCCTCTTTCGACGAATGTCAGCCATTCACAAGCTCATTCAGTGCTTTGCAAAACATATACATAAATCCCAAGTTTGTTTGGGAAAACTGTAACCTGTTGGCACACACCCTGCAAAAGCACTATGTTGATCAGGAGTAATGCCTCAGGAAGTGAGGGAGGTTAGACTTTTGCATTTCCTGAGTCACCACCTCGTTCCTCCTGCAATACTCCGTCTTCCGTGTTGACCTTCCTTNATAAACACACACACACTCACACACACACACACAATAAGTGAAAACATATATAATAATTCATTATATATTCAATTTGAAGAAACTTCTTTTTCAGCTTTCTGAATTAGTAACGGTAAAGAGCTGAAAAATTTTATAAAATTCACATCATGGTACAACTGTAATTATTTATAAATCTGTTTAAACCATATCTTTATATAGTACTATGTTTTTTGTTTTTTTAAATTATTTCTGAAAATTAAAAAATAAATATAATTGATTCTAGTAAGCAATATTTTTCTTTCTTTTGGATAGTTAAACTATTATTATGAGTATGGAACAGCTTTTATTATTTACATAATATTTGTAGGTATAAATATGAATTTAGTTAAAATATTGAATTATATTAATTTATTAAAGTAAGGAAATCTGCTGAAACCCAATAGAATAGTGAAACAATTTGGGTTAGTTAAAGGCAATTAAGGAAGGGGTGAATGGGAAGAAGCGATTCGAGGGGGTGGTGGCATTAGGGGAATTGATGTCGTGAATCAGGTGCAATGGGATGAAAATTTGATGGGGGGGATAGGGTTAGGTGGGAGATCAGCCCCCCCACACCCCAACCCCGGGGGGGACTGCTTCTCTCGGACTTGGTATTGTCCCCCCTTCGCCCTTGGCCCTTTCTCCCGGCCGCCGACTTACAATTGGAGGAAACATCTACTTCCCGAGAAAGGAAAAGGTTATAAGTTTGAAAGCGGCATTTATTGGATGGACTCTCGAGTGGATGGGTCCGAAGTGCCCCTGGAACTAGAGTACTGTACTGTCTCCCAGCTTGATATATGTACGGCGAAACTTCAAAGGAAAATGATGGTGATACAATTAGAGGGTTATTTTTCACCGGACCCACTAAGAATGGTCAGTAAAAACTTTGAAATTTCTACATATATCTTCCCCATATGGCTTTATCGACTCGAGGGTTCTGCAGCAGCCTCATCTATGAGGAAGTTGATCAAACCTTCTTCCAAACCCCGTTAACCTTGGAGGACCTGTCCTCTTACATCAGTTGTCAGCAATAGACTGACAGATCTCACATTTGTAGGAATATTTTTTTATTATTTATTTTTTATTATTTTTTTCGTGCCCACTACAATGCTAAACCCTATATAAAAGTACTAACTCAGCGACTATTGCCCTCCATGGACTGTCGAAGCGTTCATTAATGTCCGAAATTGGTAGAGGGTCCAGAGGGTTTTAGAAAAAAAAAATCATTGGAATAAATCGGTACTGTTAGAGAAAATATATATATATCATCGTGTGTAAAATGTAATTTCCAATAATATATGTAATATGGCTGGAAGTTCATTGGCCGTCGAGTATAATACTCGATAATATTTTATAATAAAACTCCGCATAATGCTGAATATATATCCAGCATAATGCTGGAGATATCTCCGTCCTTCACTCTGAGATGTGACCTCCAGACATCACTACCGCTCTGATGATGACTTACAATTTAAATCGAAACGTCGGCGATAACAAAATAATTATTCATCAATTTTGGAGTATTTTATTTTTCTGATCCTGACCGAAACCTTGACTAATTTATCCAGCATAATATATGTTAATACAACATTTTAGGCCAAACATATATTTATGAAAGTATTTACGGACATAACTTCGGGGATTAGGAAGGTCCTCTTACTTTTAAATATTTTATATTAAAAAAAGAACCAAGGAATCAGGTAATAAGGATTTCTCTTGCAAACCGTTAAATGAATTCATTTGAGCTGTAATTGGATAATGGGTGGGTATTTAAAAGAAAACAAAAATGTATAGTCGTTATTTCTCAGTAAAAATTAATCTTGGGCGAGAAACCAACTGCCACAAAAATTTTATAGAATACAAAAGAACATTTTTAAGAAAAACTTTTTACTAAGGTAGGTATTTGCTTATGTAAGTCTTCCCTTCAGAATATTTCTCGGCCAGCCGTCTTTTACACTAATCTTTTACACTCTTTGCTCTCTCATCGGCTTGTAAGATTAACTAGATCCATTCACTCTTATTTACGTATGTTACTCTTGAATGAAACATAAGTAATCTGCTTCCTTTACCCAGCTCCTGAGTGACAATTTTGTATGATTTCATATAAGCATTTCTCAAGCACTATTTACCTGAACTGATTGTAGAAATAATTTAATGATTACTCAATCTTAAGATCAAGAGTGGGAAATTAAAGGGTAGGATCAAAATCCTACTAGGACTCTGGACTGTTCAAGAGGGAAGTTGGTGAAAGTACACACCTTATCTTCTTAAATGCCATTTTAATATAATTTATTCATAAAAAATTTATAGAATATAATTAACAGAAAATTTAATTTAAGCCTTTTTCATTCTTTATGTTTTAAAAATCCCTTATGTTCCTCTGATTATTTTTATTGCGATTAAGAATTAAATTTTTTTTTTCTAAATCCAAGTTGCAAGATTTACCCTATATATCTAATTGGTTTTTTCATGTTCTATTTTAAAATGCATGAAGGCCCTTACGACTCACCGTTTTTTTGGAAAATGTTATAGGATTTTTTGTTTGATTCATTTGCGGATAAACTTCTAAAAAGAGATTGAATGGTATTGAAGTATCTGCTTCCAGTTTCAATAATCAAATTTTCTTCTTGAATATATAACAAAAATCTTTTAAGTCATTTTATTTTATTTTGCTATGACATTTCATTAGAATTTAACGCATCGGTCATTATTTGAAATGATAAGTAAAAATATTGACTTTTTAAAATTTTAATTTCATATTAAATGTAATATTAATCCGCTACAATAATTAATAACTTTAGTTAACTTGGTATTTCCTTCGGAATAGTTCTNGATCGCCATACAAGCTACTATATATAAAACATTATGCACGTTTAACGCAGAAAATAGAAAGAAGAAAGTACTTTTTTAGACCTTCCACCAAAAATGAACTAGAAAAAAAAGACTTTCTACGAGCAAATCAACCACCAATACATTTCTATAATTTATTTCAATTCTTTATGTCAGAGTGACATATTTTTTATGTGATTGTTTATTTGAAATATATAATATAACTTATGATGAGCTGGGAGATGAATAAAAGTGGAGTTTAAATAAAATTCAATGGAGGAACCATATTTCTTCAGAGCGACATCGGTTTTGAATAAAGAAAATTATTGTAAAGAAGACTTCATCTCACTTAGCCAAGCTCTGTAAAAGGTCCTTAAGATGTCGAGTAGGTCAAATGACAACCGAGATCAAAGAACTGTATTCAATTTCAGTCAAATTTTTCTTTAAGATCCAAAGCTTCCTTTATCCCAGCCTTTTCTATAGTGGTTCTTCAACACTACACAGCATCTGTATTATTCTCACCAGAGGTATTTTATTTTGATTGCAGAAATGAGTAAACAGCACGCCTTTAGGTACTGGTAAGAATTATTGCATTATGATAGCATTTCTAATATAATCTGAATTTGAATGTATACATATGACATCTATCTTTTGAAAAAACCCTAAACGCAAAGGATTGTTTTATTATAATAAGCGAATTCCTTAGAGCAGTTATTGAATAGTCGTATATATTCATTCTAAGTAATGTAATTCCCCACTAATTCTATCCAAGATAGCCAAATATTAAACTCAGCGTCAAATTTTCTCTACAACTGTTCAATTGCAATTTACGCTTGAGGTAAACCCAACTAAATATCATGCTCACAGAAATTACGAAGACACACATACACTAGTACATATANATAGAACATTTATTTAGAAGAAATAACAATTTATAAGGAAGGCATATAGGTATGCAACAATAATGACTAGGCAATTTCCCGGCCAGTCTCAAACATAGCTTATTCTCTTACCATAGACTTTATACTCACAGTTCTTTCCGACTCGTAAATATCTAAATCTTCACTCTATTTATACCCAAAAATGGAAAAGACTTATAATTCGTAAGTTATATTCTATCCTGCAAAAGGATGTGACGGACATTTGTTCCCTTTCTTTCGAGAGGAAGAAAGGAGAATTGAGGAAATATTTTAATATCTTAATGCATTAGTTTAAAAAGCTTGATTTTATGGAAGAAAACCTTTGGATCATAAAACGAAAACTAAGAAACATTATGAAAGCACTATGAGAACAACAGGGTAGGTCGTATTCCTTTAAAATCTTCCTAAGGTATACATAATCACATATTAAAATTCTAAACTTTAAAGCCTAGTAGGTAAGCCACCACTCCTGCTACTACGGTATGTAACTACTGAAATATTTCTATGTAATTGCATTCCAGCGGTTATTGCGAATTCTCTACAAGACAGTGAAGCTATTCATTTTGTACGAGATGCAAATTCTTAAAAAGTCTACAGATCTTTACCGATCCTACTTATGTGATGTAAATAATATGGTTTATTCGAAATAATAAATATATACATAATTGTCTTCTCGCGCTCTAGCGTTCACAATTTTAAAATAATAAATCTCAACTGGCTTATTAAGCCTATTTTGCAAAGCGTTGGATGATTTTGTTAGTGACTAAAATCGGTCGAGGGGGAGGATGCTTATGAAAGAATCAACATTTTTCTTATTTTTTTAATGAGGGCTGTCAATGAGAAGGTCACGCGGCCGTTTCTTATTCAGGCAACATGGTGGGTCATTGGGATGAGTAATGGGCTAAGGGATTGGGAAAAGGCAGAGAGTAATTCATTAAAATCGGTTGTGATACAGAGTCTTTAATTAAATAGATTTCGCGGTGATTGTGGCGTTGGAGTTTTCGACGAAATAGGTTGCATCAACTATGTTTCTTAGGATTTTTTATTGAAAGGCCTAGATTCCTTGAATGCAAAACTCCACGCGTCCAATTAGGTCTCAGCAGTGTTTAGTAAATAATGAGTATGTTTTTTGTGATAAACGAAATTTTTGTGATATTTTTCTTATTAACAAGAACAGACATTTCTTAGTCAAAAACAAAAACAAATCTTTAAAAAGCTAGTCATTTAAATTACAGTCATTTTGAAAGAGCTGTATGTGTTTGTATTTTTTTCTGCGAGTAGGTATGGTTGTAAATGTGTGTTTCCTTATCGACCAAAGGTTCAGATGTTCTCCATATTTTTTTCAATGAAACAGCCTAAAACAAAAATTTATTTTTTTTCGTCTACCTTCTAACCTACTACTTCTCTTAAATTTCCACTTGCCCCCCCTATGCCACGACCAGTGAATCATTTAAAAATGGACCTCTAAGAAAATGTAAACTTACATCTTTCCTAAAGCACGATAAATGGCTTCAGGAATCCCAACAACATAAAATTCCTATCTTGCCGTGAAACGAAAAGTAAAAATATCGTTTCTAAAAACCAATAGCCGACAAAAAAATACCAATGGCACGCTACAAATATTTTTCTTGTACCTTTTCCTCCCCAAACAAAATCTGAAATAAAAATGATTCCTGTAAATTTAAAAGTTTTTATTAAGTAGGGGTTACCCAAAACCCCAAACATTCTTAAAAACTTTTCTTAAAACTTTAGTGTTTTAACACTTTTGTTAAGTGTTTTCATATCAACGGAACTTTTTTTTCGAAATTAAAATAAATAATAAAAAATATATATTATAAA
>KZ807335.1:35220-46483 GCA_000696205.2 Oncopeltus fasciatus | reverse complement strand
TTTTCAATCGAAAAAGAATAATGTATATTAATTATTCATTAATCTACAAATTAATGAAGATATTAAGGAATATCTTCCTTAAAGTATCGAATGGTCAGTCTTATTTATAATGTAATATGAAATAATATTTTTAACTAATCTGATATGAAAATCAAATTAGTTATTATTTATATAAACTTTTATTTATTTATTAAATTATGTCAAAAAAAACATTTTTGATTTGATTACAATGAAATTAAAAATGACATTAAATGTCAATCACAGGAGGAGTGAAGGTGACCTATGACACCACTCTCAAATTATTTACAGACTATGTCCCCAGGAGATCACGGGTAATTAGTTATTTAGACAAATTATTGAAAATCGTTTGGTAATTTTAGTATTGGTTGTAACCAGATGAGAAGGAAATGGAGGGTGTAAAGGATGCCTAAAAGCGAAATCTTCGCTTCTTATTTTAGTTTCAAAAATAAAAAAAAAGTAGGTCGAATATAAAATATGAAAAATCTAATGATCATAAATTTATATTCTATAAGGTTTTTAATAAGATAAACATGTTCTAATTTAGATTTTAACGAATGTATCTACGATGGCTGAGTACATCCCCCACTCTTCTTTCCCGGTCGGTCAAGGGGTGCAGTTCAATGGTCTTTCCTAGTTCCCATTTATGTCTAACTTGAATCGGCTTCTCGGCATCCACGTGCCAGATTTTCTTGAATCCATTTCGAAGATACTAACGCATACATTAATGGAGTTGTCATTTTTATAATATACAAACATAAATTAGGATTTTAGACTAAACAGACAATCAATGAAATAATCAGTCAACTTTATCAGCTGAAAATAATTATGTACCAAATTAGTCTTTGTCTATTTCGAAAGATGAGGAGACCGCTCAATCCCACTACTTACATTGTTAAATCCTATTAAAAATACACACTTTTCGCTTGCAAACACATTTATTACGTTAATTTTTTTTTCTTTTTTGTTCGAAACAAATACAATTACAACAAAAATATCAACGATTTTGTTATTTGTCCAAACCACTTTTCCTTGTTTTTATATCCATTAAAGATCTCATTTAAGAATCACAAATACCATGTTTGATTATGTACACTAGGGAAAATTCGTACATTCACTAAGTAGGCTGTGACATATACACAATAAAACACACGAACTCAATCACACCTATTCCTCTAGTAAAAACAATAACTAATATATCTTCTTTCATTTATTCTTGAAATATGGTTTGATTATATATATATACAAACCATCTTCTGTTGGCGAGCGCTTTCGGACATTGTCCATCTTCTGGCCGATTACATGCGTTCACTGTCACTGTCTGTATTCAACTCTTGAAGACAGTGACAGTGAACGCATGTATTCGGCCAAGAANATATATATGTGTATACACACAAATTTAGCGCAAAAAAAGAAAATCATTCAGACCAGACTGCGCATTGGCCATCACATGGGCATCATTTGGTTGGTCAGCGTCAACACGTCTGTCTATCATATGTGACCAAATCATAAGTTTCCAACACATATTTTTAGAATATTGCAATCTGACCGAACTAACAAATAAGAATAAAATCGATCTAAGAAATGAAATCTGAATCAATCGTATCTCTTGCTTGGCTAAGAATATAGAAAATGAAATCCTACAATAATATAGCATTATGGTAATGAGCATCATCCAACGCTCATGAACATCTCAGTCAATGCGTTAATAAATATATATATATATATGTGTGTGTAAACAAAATAATTTAACTTTGAAAATGAAATATTATTGGAATAATTCTCATGTGTTAGGGAAATTTTACAATTGATAAAAGTAGGAAAGCACGGGGTATTTGTCAGAATGGGTGAGAAACCCCAGATAACTCTTAATTAGACTCATAAATATGTGATGAGATCAGCTGAATAACACCCATGAGGTGAGGGTGAGGTAAAACAGAACTCTAAATGAGGAAGGAGAGGTGGCCTGAAATCAAAGCTGATGGAATTTGCAGGCGGGGGGTGCGATAGAAATATGGAGATATGAGAGCACCCCATTAGAATCCGACTCGAATTGAATAGAATCCGAATCAATTGAATCCCATGTACTTACCAAGAACCGGTCGGGACTTATGCATTCTCCTCATTAAACAGGTGGAAATTGTCTAAATTCTTACCGAAACTTACTTTGCCCTCGCATGTAAATGAAATAATACTAAGGAGAATACTAAGATGAAGTAAATTCCGTATTTTTCTAGTCCGCCACCAACGACATTGGATTATCAGTTGGTCAACAAAGATCTGTGGCATATCTCTTAGACTCAGACGTCTGTGGTCAATATAGTGACGTATCATAAAATTTTGAGGGGGAGGGGGGCAAGCTCGAAATGCATCCTCACTCCTAAAGGGCTAAAGTCGTAAAAGTTGATCCGTGCAACCTAACGATTTAAGAATCTAAGCAAACCTACCTAAGGGCTTTTAGAAATTAAGTCAACACATGGTTTCCGAAGAATGATCCAGGTTAAAATCAATAAGTCTTAATGTTAAAATCCAATAAACAATTCTTGCACACTTCATTCGATAAGTATTACTCAATTCAGTGAACAGAGAGAGGGATTTTACGTGAAACCAAAAATGTTGATAACAGAAGTTTATGTATATATATATTATTTTATTTAGAGTTAAATAGCACACAATTCACCCAATGCGCGCCGGTCCACTGNAAAAATCAGGTATAGCCTGGAAAATCTAAATTAAAGAATGAGATATTATTTATTATTTTAGTTAATAATAATTGATTTATTATAATTTATTAAACCATTAATTTAGGTTGTTATAGTGATCGAAATAATCCTTATTCCTGTCATTTATTAACTAATTTATAGTAAACATATTAAAGGGTATTTATAGGGCGTAATAACCTAGAAGTTGATTGCCCTCCAATGATCTACTACTACTATCTACTAAAGTTAAGTCTAGAATCAGGGGAGCCCTCTTATAGTCCTAACAATTTGGAACCCCATGAAGTAAATTATATTCCTGTTTCATTAAAGTTAGTCATAAAGAGGAAGTGATTAATTTATCCTATTAGCTGTAGAAGGGAATGATGATAAAAAGTAAGATTGCTGAGACAGGAAAGAGATAAGCGTTCTAGCTACATTCTTTGCTACCTAAAATTTATTTAAAATTAAATTTTAAAATATTATATTTTGTATCTATTTTTCTAATACGTCTTTGTCATAACACTATAATAACGAATTTATTAGATGTTTTTGTTGGGGTTCGGTCAAGATCAATCCAAAAAAATACAAATTTGAAAAATGTTTATTTTTCAAATTAAATGCCAACGTTTCGGCTTACATTGTAAGCCATCTACATTGGTAATACCTTGACTAACATCTAGTTTGGATCTCCTTGACCGAACCCCAACTGAAATCGTCTAAAAAGAAGAGAGTAGGGTAATGTAAGCAAATTTCCCATTTTCATCTTTAGGTTAGACTAAATAACTTATGGAAGAAATAGAGAGAAAAGAGCTCAAAATTTACATTTGACTTCACACATCATGTATTTGTGCACATTTTACGAAAAACAAAATTGGTCAGTGTTTAAGTTAGGTTGAAAAGTAAATACTCCTATAAATTATTTGTAGGGAGAGTGGTAGTTCATAATAAGGTTTTAACCAAATTATTATAAAATTAGAATACCCTATTTAATTTGCTAATGCTAATATTGAGTGACGGACACTCCAAATTATTTTTATATTCTAAGGGTGTCCCTAAATTTTCCAGGAGAGCTCTAATCCCTTCACCTAACTAATTTTATTCCATTCATTTTATTTTCTTTGTAAATTTGCCACTTATTTTATTTTATCTAAAGGGAAAAAAAAGTGTACGTTAGAGATAAGAGTTAAAATTGGATTCTGGAAAGATTCAGTAGACCCCTGTTTTTTTATCTGAAAATCTCGAGAAATTTAACATGCGGCTTGAGTTCTTCAGTTTTTGGGAGCTAACATTTTTTTAATCGAATTTTTTCCCCCTGGTAGCTTTTTCCCATGCTTCTAAGTGGATGGAAGAAGTCCGTGGAAGCTCAAGCCAACTCACTCGTCGGTAAGGACAGAATTGTACCAAAAAAAAAAAAAAATATGAATTTAAATATATTCTAGGTAATAAAAAGGTAATTAATATTGAAAGTAATTTCGTATTTTAACTACTTATTCTTCTACCTACGAAAACTGTACTAAACTTTCGTGGTACCAGTCGTCACGAGCCAAAGCATCAAAGTAAAGAAAAAAAAAAGTCAACGGGAGATTACTTCTCATTCTGACAAAGGGCGACTGGTATTTCTGAAAATTAATTTATTTTTAACTTTATGTATTTTATTATTTATTTTTGAGCCCTTTTAGATTTACATATTATCAACTACTCATAAAGGTTGCGAGTCTTTCTATTATTTCTCATTATAATAACAAGTTTGTGTGTGTGTGTTTATATATANTCTATATATATAAAGACGGTTATCCTGAGATAAATTCAGGTTCTTCTGCATTTTCCATTGTGCGCTCCATAGATGTCCATAGAATCCACGTGTAAAAATTTTATTTTATTTTAATTAACTGAAAGTTCGTTTATTTATTGTGTGTGACTATTATTGTATCGCGACGTTTATTTATTGTATCGCGAAAGAACACTTTAATTACAAATTCGTGATTTATTGATGATCATAACCTTGAAATATGATAATTTAACTTATTTTAACTTTATTTTAACATGTTCTTTTATGCAGTTTTACCCAAAACATAAAAAACTAAGTTTTTCAATTTCTTCTTTCTTTACGATTCGTATATATTTTGTAATAATATATTATTAATGTATATGATTCTTATAATATACGTATTTCAAGCCTAAAAGATCTAAATTTAAAATTTCCAACGTTTATTAAGGAAAAAATTTATAAACGTGTCCACAATAGATGAGCGTTCCTCCCCCCCCCCCTCCCCTCTCAACCTTCTCGGCTAGCCTAGAGCTGACCTTAGTGTTCCTCTATGCCCATTGTTCTCTCCGGACTAAAATATAAAATTAATCATTTACAACCTTATTTATATTCAATTTTAATATACAATGGGAAATCTGCTTGGATTACGTAGCTTTCTGCTGAATCCACTGCGATATCTTCCTGAGAAAATTAACAATGAGCACGATTTCTTCTGGAAAGAGAAACCATTCAGTGGCCTTTTAGTGTTTCTGTATTCTACAATATTAAGTATAACTATAACTTAAGTTATAGCGCTTACATAATAAATTTGTATATCTACAATTACCTAATATCGTAGTCGAATTATCAATATAAATAGTTACATACATTTAAACATTATTATTTTTTATACGAATGAAAAATCCTAGCACTAAATTACTATAACCGTATTTGGCATATTTTACATGGTTGCTGTTCCATTCTTAGTGCAAGGGTGACCCTAGATCTTATTTAGATGAAAAATGTATCGCGAGATGATTTTAGTTGGAATTCGGTCAAGGTAGATCCAAACAAAAATACAAATTTAAAAAAAAGTGTATTCATTTAAAAGATTATCTGCCAACGTTTCGGATTACTGGTAGGAACAACCAATGTGAACATTCACATTTCAAATGTGAACTTAGGGACCGGACGTCCTCTCTCATCTTCATGGAAGGGAGCTCTAAAGCAGGCTTACAATTTAAATTTGTATTTTTGTTTGATCTAACTGGACCGAGCCCAACAAAAATCATCTAATAAAATATCTACGGTCAAAAAAACTCTCCTTTTAATAAATGAGGACTTTCAAGCTTTTACACATATGCACGTAAACGATCTATATCTTCATTAAACCTTGTGGAATAATTTAGGTTTGGCACAGCGCTCTCTATGCTTAAGGAGGGAACTCTTTGAGGGCTAATTCTTCTAACGTCAATCACGCCCATATTTCATCACGGATAATGCTAAAAATGTTGATTCATTACAATAATGACAATCTATCATCTATTATTTAACAAATTATATTTATTTTAATTAAAAATGGCCCCAAGGGGTTTTTATTTTAATAATGCAGTACAATTATAAAAAAAAAAAATTCCGTTATTAATTTAGGTTGAATAAGAATTCATAGAATAAATTGAATAAAAAATATCTTCTACATTAAGAGACATTTTATCGGTCTCCGAAAAAGAATTAACAATCGGGCGACATCACCAGCTGACGTTAATAGATATTTGCTCACTTAAATATAACATTCTACTCCCACTCTCTTACGGGAGTTTTAATGGACGAAGTTCTATTCGAGTTGAGAAAATTCGTTCATGCCTGAAGGTTGTTCGCTGTGAACTCGAACAAGGAATACACCCCAGCCCTGGAGGACCTCCAGTGAATAGTTAACATGGCTACCCCTGGAGCAGAACAACTTTTATTGAGTTTTTCACTCAGGTGGAGTTTCTATATTGTAGTATTGCAATATGGAGAGTTCTAACCGTATAATTACTTGTATTCTTATATTCAGGAGTGGACTGCGACGACGCGATGCCAAATGAGTACATATACTCCGTTGTTGGAGTTATATTAATTTACAAACTACTATAGCCGATTTTATTTTTCCACGTTATACACTAAGGAAAGCATAGACATTCATCAACATATTAGCTGTAGAGTTTCAAACTTATTTTTCTTTGGGTTTCATAATTTTTTTAACAAAATAATCGAATTTTTATAAAATTAGTATGAGCGCCTAAGATAAAAACGTCAATAAATATCAATAAAATATCAAAAGGTTATAGAGAAGTATCTCAGAAAGCCTTATACGCAATTACTGTTGAGTATTTTCTCAAAAAACGGCTCAAACAATTTGACAAAACGGGCCATACATTTTTTTTCTAAACTTCTGTTAACGTTGACATTTAATTTTCGCAAGAGTAAAATTTTGATGAATAAGTAATCGCGCTAATTATTTCTTACATTTTTACTAGTAAATAATGAAAGAATTTAGCTCTATAATAAAATTGATTAAAACCTCATTTTCGTCCTGGTTTTGTGAAAATAATTTATTTTTAGGCACTATGATTTTTATGTGAGGCATAAAAACTCGGGCAATATATTGTCATAAAAATCAAATATAATTAACTCAAAAACAACACCTAACTAATATAATTCAGGCATTTTTAACTGCTAAAACTCTTAAATTAATTCTTTAAAAAATCGCATTAATTCATAGAAATAAATTCTAAGATAAATTAATTTCTCTTAATAGAAATGAATAAATATTACTAAGAGTAAATCAAGAATTGAGTTCCATCTTTGGGGCTAATAACCGTGGTAGGGAATGCCTGGAAATTTAGAGGAATAAAGGAACATGATTACCTCTTTACCTTTTCAGCTTGACTTGCCAGGCACTTGTCATCAGCACCGAAAGCGACAGCACCAAATTCAAGCAGAAACGTTGGCCTTACAAAATATAAATATAAATTCCTGTGAATTTTCTTTACTAAAGGCTATTTTAAAACTTTTTTCTAACCTCAGCTATTGATGTACTACTCGGTCAATTATCTCCCTTCAGTCAATAAATTATTGACTTCAGCTTATCAGGGATTTGGTTTAAGATTAAAGACCAGATCTTTAGTTGCCCAATGTGGAACTTAACCAGCAGAGTGATCACTTAACCTTCGAGGATCTAATTTTTCTGTACGGCCTTATTCCCTGATATTACTTAGTCACCTTTAGACTGACGGATCCCATCAATCCGAGGGGGGGGCGACGTCTTTTTTCATAACTGGGGCAACGTTAGTCGTTTATAGGGAGCCCTGATAGGGCACATTTAAACTAATAGTTCCGAAAAAAGTCAAAGATAACTTGGGTAGGAACCCGGGTAGGTTACTTCAACATGCGAGTCACATAGGTTAGCCACCGCATCGCCGGCCCTTCCATAAGTGTATATAAGGAAAAAATTTATAAACGTGTCCACAATAGATGAGCGTTCCTCCCCCCCCCCCTCCCCTCTCAACCTTCTCGGCTAGCCTAGAGCTGACCTTAGTGTTCCTCTATGCCCATTGTTCTCTCCGGACTAAAATATAAAATTAATCATTTACAACCTTATTTATATTCAATTTTAATATAAAATGGGAAATCTGCTTGGATTACGTAGCTTTCTGCTGAATCCACTGCGATATCTTCCTGAGAAAATTAACAATGAGCACGATTTCTTCTGGAAAGAGAAACCATTCAGTGGCCTTTTAGTGTTTCTGTATTCTACAATATTAAGTATAACTATAACTTAAGTTATAGCGCTTACATAATAAATTTGTATATCTACAATTACCTAATATCGTAGTCGAATTATCAATATAAATAGTTACATACATTTAAACATTATTATTTTTTATACGAATGAAAAATCCTAGCACTAAATTACTATAACCGTATTTGGCATATTTTACATGGTTGCTGTTCCATTCTTAGTGCAAGGGTGACCCTAGATCTTATTTAGATGAAAAATGTATCGCGAGATGATTTTAGTTGGAATTCGGTCAAGGTAGATCCAAACAAAAATCCAAATTTAAAAAAAAGTGTATTCATTTAAAAGATTATCTGCCAACGTTTCGGATTACTGGTAGGAACAACCAATGTGAACATTCACATTTCAAATGTGAACTTAGGGACCGGACGTCCTCTCTCATCTTCATGGAAGGGAGCTCTAAAGCAGGCTTACAATTTAAATTTGTATTTTTGTTTGATCTAACTGGACCGAGCCCAACAAAAATCATCTAATAAAATATCTACGGTCAAAAAAACTCTCCTTTTAATAAATGAGGACTTTCAAGCTTTTACACATATGCACGTAAACGATCTATATCTTCATTAAACCTTGTGGAATAATTTAGGTTTGGCACAGCGCTCTCTATGCTTAAGGAGGGAACTCTTTGAGGGCTAATTCTTCTAACGTCAATCACGCCCATATTTCATCACGGATAATGCTAAAAATGTTGATTCATTACAATAATGACAATCTATCATCTATTATTTAACAAATTATATTTATTTTAATTAAAAATGGCCCCAAGGGGTTTTTATTTTAATAATGCAGTACAATTATAAAAAAAAAAAAATTCCGTTATTAATTTAGGTTGAATAAGAATTCATAGAATAAATTAAATAAAAAATATCTTCTACATTAAGAGACATTTTATCGGTCTCCGAAAAAGAATTAACAATCGGGCGACATCACCAGCTGACGTTAATAGATATTTGCTCACTTAAATATAACATTCTACTCCCACTCTCTTACGGGAGTTTTAATGGACGAAGTTCTATTCGAGTTGAGAAAATTCGTTCATGCCTGAAGGTTGTTCGCTGTGAACTCGAACAAGGAATACACCCCAGCCCTGGAGGACCTCCAGTGAATAGTTAACATGGCTACCCCTGGAGCAGAACAACTTTTATTGAGTTTTTCACTCAGGTGGAGTTTCTATATTGTAGTATTGCAATATGGAGAGTTCTAACCGTATAATTACTTGTATTCTTATATTCAGGAGTGGACTGCGACGACGCGATGCCAAATGAGTACATATACTCCGTTGTTGGAGTTATATTAATTTACAAACTACTATAGCCGATTTTATTTTTCCACGTTATACACTAAGGAAAGCATAGACATTCATCAACATATTAGCTGTAGAGTTTCAAACTTATTTTTCTTTGGGTTTCATAATTTTTTTAACAAAATAATCGAATTTTTATAAAATTAGTATGAGCGCCTAAGATAAAAACGTCAATAAATATCAATAAAATATCAAAAGGTTATAGAGAAGTATCTCAGAAAGCCTTATACGCAATTACTGTTGAGTATTTTCTCAAAAAACGGCTCAAACAATTTGACAAAACGGGCCATACATTTTTTTTCTAAACTTCTGTTAACGTTGACATTTAATTTTCGCAAGAGTAAAATTTTGATGAATAAGTAATCGCGCTAATTATTTCTTACATTTTTACTAGTAAATAATGAAAGAATTTAGCTCTATAATAAAATTGATTAAAACCTCATTTTCGTCCTGGTTTTGTGAAAATAATTTATTTTTAGGCACTATGATTTTTATGTGAGGCATAAAAACTCGGGCAATATATTGTCATAAAAATCAAATATAATTAACTCAAAAACAACACCTAACTAATNTTTGTTGGGGGTCGGTCAAGGTAGATCCAACAAATATATATTTAAAAAATGTGTATTTTAAAATTATTTGCTAACGTTTCGGCTTACATTGTAAGCCACCTTTAGGGCTGTCATGAAGGTGAGAGAAAACGTCGTGTCCCTAAGAACACATTTTCATGACCGAGAAAAAAACTTAATTTTTACTATTCCGTAATTTACTGTGAATTAGGTATATAGAGAAAAAAAATTTATAATTCAGGAAAATATGCGATAGAAATTTCAAAATGCTTTCTCATTTACTTTTAATAAGTCAACAGGAGGATGTTTAGTGAAGCAATAAATTTAAAATTTAATGCAAGTTATTATGATAATAAAATTAAACAAATTGTTGATATTAATGTGTAAAGCGTAAAAACTTTTTTCGTAAATATAAAAGTTTAGGAGTTATTGAATTTTTAAACTTATGAATTTATCAGTTACAGAAACTTTAATAAATGTAGGAAGTAAATGTAGTAGAAACAGAATATTTATTTTTCAAACTAATTATCAGTAAGCAAAATGGCCACTCACTCTTATTCATACTCAATCTATCAATAACTGCTTTATTGTATACAACGAAAGTTTATTGTATCCCTGGCCAATAAAAATATTTTAATTCGTACAAACTGGGGTTGCCGCTGAGGCTTATGTGTCAGATGAATCTTAATATACAAATTGATAGATTCCAGGTCACTTTTAATAAATAGAAGGCACCAACGGTTCTCACTTCATAGTAAATATGAACCAATAGATAATATTCAAAATAAATATATACATACAAAAAAGATAACGGTCCCCCTTTATTTCAAATGACCGCTTTACGACGGTATTCTGACTTCATCCTGACGGCAAATACCTACCTTTCTTGGCATTGTTGTGGTTTGATTTTTCATTCCCGCTATGAGAAAATAACTAACTTATAGTAACATTATGTAAAAAATTTAATTTAAGCCTAGTGATTAGTTAAGTATTCCTCCCTCCCTCCCCCGCCCAAAATAAGGCATTAAATTAATTGAACTAAAGAGTACAATTTTATATATATATCATCAATCCGAGGGGGGG
>KZ807334.1:451260-462278 GCA_000696205.2 Oncopeltus fasciatus | reverse complement strand
ATATATAGAGAGTGTGTGTGTTATATATATAATATTTTAATGTTTCAAAGTTTTTGTATTTAGATATTCTATTATCTTAGATTTGTAAGGGTTATATTTAGATATTTAGGAGATTACTTAAAATTCCTCTTTTTTTATAGTTAAATAACTACATATATCAACCACGAGGTCGTTTCCCCTGAATATGTGTGATCTTATCTACATTCTTGCTCTTAAAGTTTTTCTCTTTTTTTCTATTTTATTCTAAAATAAACTAGCCCAGAAAAATCATATAAGTTTAAAGCAAAATCACTATTATTAAAAAAAAATTACAATAGCATACAGGCTGAAGCTTTATAAGGCTAGATTATGAATGCATTAAACCTTTTGAATTGCCTCAAAATACCTTATTTTTTCTTATATGAAAAACATGTATATTGGCAATTTTTCATGTCTATTAAAAACAAAAATATTAGCAAAACTTGAATTTTATCACCTTATATCAATTAACTAATTTATCCAATTGTTTGCAGAAATGTCAACCAAATACTTATTTAAATACTAATTTATAAACATTTGTTACACATGAGCTGCATAAACCCTCTCTTGCAAAGTTATCAAATATTTATATTAAACACTTTAACTTACAGTTAAATCTTACTCTTAAGTTTTTAATTTTACTTTCCCAACAGTAGTAAATACCTAAAAGGAAGTATTTAATTGGTCAGATATTGGTTTTCTATAACTCTTCAATTTATTAATTTTTTTTTTATTACAAAATCTATACAAATTATGCTTCATGAAAATGTTGTTTCTTATTCTAATTATCAACTTTTATCTCAACCACTTAAAATTGGATCTTAATGAATGATGATATTTACTTCTCATTTCAAGGTTCAATTTTGGTTAGTATTCAAGTTTATGCCAATACGAAGACCACTGTCTGAAGGCAGAATCTATCTTCAGCAGAGCACTCTCTATGTTTTCAGGAGAAAATAAAGTTTAAAATTAATTTCTGACAGTGTTTGTTTTGTATGCGCCTTCCACAGTTACTCTCAATTGTCAATCAACTTTAGTTGCTTTATTTACAGATACTTCCCTTATTCCCATAGATATGTATGAATTTAGAGGGGAGGAAAATATCTATGATTCTCATAGGTTTTTTACTTTTATCATTTTTCTTTTGGATAGCTAAAATGTTTTCCATTGTGTCTACTGGAGTGGAGATGTAGCATCAATAGGCAACAACATAAAGGTCTTTTTCCACTCCAGAGTTATCACTGTAAAAAGACAAAAATTTGTGTAAGTGGAGGAAAGCCTTTTTCTTGTTACCCATTGAAATTTTTTTTAGAAAATTTCAGTATTATAATTTGTACTAAAAAGAATAAACGTTATAATAATACTAATAAGTGAACTTTAAAATTACATAAAATAAAAGACCATGAATGTTATCTATTATTTTTAAGAGTTTAAAAATGTAAGAAGGTATCAAAACAGAGTAAAGTAGATGACAGACTCCAGCCTAGAAAGGTCACAGAGGCCCAGGGAGGAAAAACTAGTAACTGATGTGTTTATTGAGGACCCATCCCACACTAGAGGATGTTCAGCTCATCCTTCTGAATGATTTTTCCCGTTCAATGAGGAATGGAACCCGATCGGAGCTCATTGTTTCCAGGGGCAAATAAGGGTTCTACTGGGTCAATATAAACAGAATAATAGAATGAAAAACTAATGGTGCTATATATTAATATCAAATATTAAACTTGGACTTTTGTCTTGAGTCCAATACTATAATTACATTATTAGGCTTTCAAAAACTGATTGGAATTTGATATAGAATTTTTATATATATTTTTTCTTTCCTGTATCTCATGCACTGCTGTCTCCTCTAGAATTATACCTCTCTTCTTTCTACCAAAAAATAAAACTATTCTCTCATTCTAGCTATATTAAAGTAAATAATTCATTGAGACATTAAAGTAACTAAAAAACTTAAAAAAATACACTCATTTCATAATAAAAGAAATTTTTTCATGGGTTCAACTAATTGGTTGTTTTCAGTATTTTTTCATGTTTACTGGTTATTAAAATTAATAGTGTTCAAGAAATGGTTTATATAAAGTCACTTTACAAATGAAACTCTTTTAAGCTTTTGGTTTTATTTCTCATCCTCTTTCAAAATCAAATTTACAAAATTTCCTTTGCATGAAATTTTTAGAAAAATCAGAAAGCATTTGAAAGATTGTACACTCAGCAGTTGTCCAAAAGTGCAGGTCACTTTACTATAATTGGCTAGAAATGTTTGGCTATCTGCCCTGTTGCTTGATCTACACGGAGCAACAAAGACATTGGCTGCCATTGACATTCTATCAGTCAAGGTACAGTACTATTTCAATTCCTTCATTATTAACAACCAGGGCACTATTTTATTCTCTCCGAGGAAAATAATATTAAATATTAACATTTTATCTCATTAAGATATTAATTAATTAATTTTTAATTATGTGATTATTTTATGCTGATATCACTATTAGATATGAATAATATTTTCTAAGGAATAACCATGTTTTAGATAATGACATTAACATTAAGTTGATCAATTCATACAAATAAATATTGAATAAATTCAAGTTGTAAAAGGTCACAAAACCAATCACTCCATTTTTATTCTCTAAGTAATAATTAAATACCCTCTCCCAAAAAANAGAATTTATTTGCTTGATAAATCAATTATTAGAGTGGGTTAATTACTTAAAAATAAATTAGTATTATTGGGGAGGCTGCTTCAGTTTTATTCAAATGAGATATTGAGGCAATTAGGATAAATGTAAGTTTAATTGCTCAATTTATTTTATGTAAAAGTAAAAATTCATACATTTTCTTACACTATTTATAATTACTCATGGCCTGATAATATAAAATGTTTATAGGTATAATATTTTTTAAATTCAATTAAATCTGCAAATTGTGTTTTATTTATCCTCTATAATTTAAATAAAATATTAATTAAATAGAAGTTCCATAGGCTATGTGTAGGATAATACATTTCATTTAAAAAAATTATTTTTCTAAGTCAAAAATTTAAATTACTTATGTAACTTTTGTATGCCCTTCCTTTCAATGAAACTAATCTATTAAAAAAACAAAACACTAATTTAGAATAACTAAATAGTGCAAATATATATATATAAAAAGTAATAAAAAAACAACAAAGAATTAACCTTAAACATATTTTCTACGGAATCAAACATTCCAGGGTCTGCCAGAGGCATGTCAGCTGTCGTGCACGGCATCTCTCTCAGGACTAAATCTATTTCCTTCTCAACTGACCTCACTGCCAATAACATCCCGTTACCCTTCTTATATTTGACATTTGTTCATTGATTCTGATTAGTCATCAGCTGAGTACATTATTTCATACTGGCCATTACTGTTTGAGAGACATAGGATAAAAAAAAAAAATTCTTTCAGTGAAATAACAAACTGTACTTTCTTTTTAATCGAAATAAGTTACAAATCAGTATTTTGATTATATTTTTAATATGTCAGTCTGTATTATAACATTAGTCAGAAAATTTGGTTTACAAACTATGGAAGACATAGATATTTATTATTCCTAATAAAAAATAGTTAAATAATATGAAGTAACAAAATAACCAAGCCATTTATCTATTGTGAAACAATTTAAAAAAAAAAAAAATTGGATTTTAACTTATATATAAAGAATACAAGGAACAAATTTATCTCTTTATTCTAAATATTTAGAATTATTAATCATATGGAACATCCCATTCTCTTTGTAATAAAAGTATTTAAAAAACAATGAGAAATGAAGTAGCCTATGTATTTTATCATTCCAGGTCATATCTATAAGATAACAAAATTTTTAAATTAAAACTATCAGAACATTTAATGAAATTTATTGAATTCTTTAATAAATATAACAATAATTGAATTAAGATTCCCTTTTTTTCTTAAAGCATATTATAATTAAACTATGAAAATGTGATTAAGCACTTCATATTGCCTTTATTAATTAAAAACCTGCATTATCTATTTCCCTATACATATTCAATAAAATTTTCCTATTTTAAAAGCCAAAATACTAAAGAATAAAACAAAATCCTCTTGGTCAGATTTATGTAATTACATAAGGAATATAAATATGAGAAAATTAACAGGATAAAGGGAATGCGAAGTAATTGATTTAACATTATAATTTAAAAAAAAAAGATAATTAAAGTATACATGTGATGTATGAATATAGATGGTTTATTAAAAGTAGTTTTATTCAAAACTCTGTTAAAAAATGAATCATTAAGTTATTAAATAGGATGGGTTCCTTGAATAATTATTCTGAAATGGGAAAATTTTATAATCTTAATAATTCAAATAAGATACAATCAATGAAAAAGTTATTAATTCATGAATGTCAGAAAAAACTGAATTACTCAGAAATCAATATTCAAAACAGATTTGGTACATGTTTGTGTTTAAGTATATATATAAAACAATTTTAACAATATATGCCCTGGTAAAAAATAATATCTTCTTAAAGAATGTAAATACGTGAGGAAATTAAAATGTGAAATGTTATTTCTTAAAGCCAAATACTTCTTAGTAATTTCGTAAAATAACTAAGACTAATTTTACACAAATACCAAGTTACATGAATTATTACTTAAAAATATAACTTTTAACTCTGATTTAACAAGTGATACCAATTAACATAAAAATATACATACATTTATAGTGGAAATTTTTACAACTCTCAACAATACTCATAAATAAATAATCTAAAAAATACAAATGTGATTCTTCAGCTTGTAGCTGAATGTCTATTAATTAAAGAATCTATAAATTTTAATATTAGTATTGCAACGGAAACTAAATTTCTTCTAAATAAGAAACAATAGTAATTATAATATGTAAATAAAATTAAACAAAATATAATAAAGCTCTCAAATGAAATTCAAATTTACAAAATAGTAAAGAAAATAATATATTTGTAAATAATAATTTTCTCTGTACTTATGTGCTTCGCACTACTAAATAAATTTACATTAATTTAAAATAGGCCCATGGCACATAAAAAAAAATAAACATAAGTCAAAATAATAACAAAAAATAACAGTCTTCTAAACAGTGGCTGAGAGAGAATACAGAGTTCACTTTTTTACACTCGTATTAAAGAAATTGTTTAAATTAATAGTAATTTTAATTTCCTCACCAGCACACTGACATAATACATATCAGCTTAGAAAAGAGAAAGATCTGAAACTGAATTACTGGCTACAAATATACGAAACATATAATTTTTTTTATCTACAGGCTTGTAACCGATTGGTTAAGAGTATCTACGGATGCTGTGCGATTCCCTAGTTTGATTTCTTCTCGAAGATTAAGTAGGACCTGTCTAATTTCTTTGTTCTGAGGTGGAAGAAGGAGAAGAGCTTCTTGAACATCTTTTAATGCTTCATCGTAATTCCTAAGAGCAGATAACAAACTTTTAGTCATACTTCACTTCTAAATCTTTAATCTATTCATAAAACAAATAATTTTAAAATATACTTATTTATAACATAAAATGGGCATTATTAGAATGAGGAAAAAAAATCTTCTGCAGTATCCCAACAAAATGTGATATCATTTCAACAAATAAGTTTCTTCAACTAACTTCAGTATTGAATAGATTTCCTATGAATAGTGATATGTTCTGCATGAGTACCTATTTTCCCCAAAAATAATCCTCTTTTATATAAATTATTGATGGAAAGCAAAAATTCATTAATAAAAATAACAATTTTTAAAGTATTATTATTGTTTTACTAGTTTCATTTACACAAATCCCTCTTCAAGAGCTTAAGCTACAATACAATATTTACAGTAAACCTACTTTGAAAGTTACTACAAAATTAAATGTTTTTGTCAAAAGAAGAACTATACAATAGATTTATTTTGTTGCTAACTGTAAATAGTGTATTATACATAGCCCCTAATCAGGTGTACATGTACATGAAACTGGTAGAGCGATAAAGAAGTTTTAAAAGTTATTGGTCACATTTTTTATTCTTCATCTTTCATAAAATGTTTCTTTATGTTTCAAATAACAAAGGAAGTGATTTTATTGATCAGCCATTTTGGCCTGGACAGAGGTGGTGGGTGTTTCCATGTGGTTCTTTCAAGTAACGGCATGGATTAACCAAAAGGTGTCCAGGAAGAATTAATCTGATGGGTCTTGTAAACTGAATTAATCAGCAGCTTTACGATTGTTAATTTTATTCCGTGTATAATGTCCCTGCAGAGGCTAGCTAATGGACCTCAGTACAGACAGTAAAGAATGACTGATGGTGAAACAGTTCTTCTATGCAAATTGTGGAGTCAGAGAAATCTCCTGTATAATTAATCTTCCTTCAATATGCAGCCTTCTGCTGAAGACTAACTTTTAAGAACCCTAATTTAAGGTTTGAAATTATAATTTCAAGGAGACTGTGATTCCTGAAATTTCAAATAAGTGAATCCACCTGCTCAATAACTGATGCAGAATCCATTACTGACTCGAGTCTCTTTTCCAGAGGATGAACAACCTCTATCTGTTTGACATAACTGATCTTAAGGAACTAAATGGGACACTGAGAAGGTTTTGACCTGAAAATATTAAATTGATTGCCAGCAACTTAAATAAACAATTAAGTTAAATAACAATCATACACACCCACACGCACGCACGCATGCACGCACGCACGCACGCACACCCACACGCACGCACGCAGGCACACCCACACGCACGCACACCCACACGCACGCACGCACGCACGCACACACACACACACACACACACACAGAGAGAGAGTGTGTGTGTGTGTGTAAAATGAAACCCTTATTAGGTGTTCGGAATTACATGGGGAGGGAGTGATGTAAGTTACAATAATGTAAATGCATGTATTCAACTGTTGAATTCAGAATGTAGCATAGAATAAAATTCATTGAGGAATAAGAATATTTAGACTAAGTCATCGCAGCATGCATAGTTTTCAGGAGGGGAAGACACTTTCTATGCAAAGAAGGGATACTACAGATTTTTAGCAATAAAAATACTAGTATCAAGTAGCATAAAGGGTTTAAGGAGAATGAAGGAGAGAAATAGGTGGGAAGAAACACACTTTTGTAAACAGATTGGTCTCAAAACCAAATATATCTGTTCATTTTCACATGTGTATGGATTACCTCAAGTCTACTTGGGCCTTAGCACGGGTATAGTAAGCCTCATAGCAATCAGGTTTTTGTTTCAGAACTTGGGTTGCTAGTTCTATAGCCTCAGTAGGTTTCTGTAAACAAACAATGTATTAATATAAACATTTTAAGAACTTCTCTCTAATTTTTATAAAATTAAATTTCCATAATATCTATTCTATAACAATTATTTCTATAAAAGTTTTGGTAGTTGAAAGGAAGCTGTTGGAAGTAGAAAGGAAAGTTGATAGTTTAAATTAAAAAATAAAAAATTATTGAATGCTTTGAAAAGGGTTGTGAAAAGCTTTTATGGTGGGAAAAGTAAGGTCGAAGGAGAGAAATACAATTAAGGTAAGGTTTTTTTTGGGGCAAAGACAATATAAAAAAAACAAAAAAAATGAGGGTTCTAGGAATATTTCTTCAAAATGATAATTAGCTTAGAACATGTTAATGAAAAGTAAGGGATAAAATAATTGGCTTGGCTGGTAAGGAACATATTGAAAGGGCAGAAGCTTATTTTTGAAGTTTATTAATTGCAGGGAGTTGTAATGGTACCAAAATTTTAAACACTATAACCTCTAAAAGAAAAATAATTGAAAACAAGAAAAAGTAACAAGACATGGAAGGAGAAATATATGAATTTAAAGCATGGTCCAGAGAGGAATTTTTTCAGAAATAAGGTAAGTGATGGGAGAGGATTATTAAAATGAATGAAAGATACAAGAAATAGTTAATATAATAATAGGCATAAGATGTATTATGTATAGGAAGGAATTCAATTCAAGAAACTAAATTAATACTACATGTAAGGAGTGGAAGTTCAGGTTATTTTCCAGGAATCTACTGCAAAAAAACTAATTTGAATTCAGGTCAGCAAATAGAGCTACTCTAATTATTTTTTGTAGAAATCAGATGGAGGATAAACTTACATTCATCTTTCGCTTGCATCTTGAATGATTAAGCAGAAAATTAAGACGAAGCTGTCTGAAAGTTGAGTCAAGTGTTTCAAGAGGAGGAAATTTATTTAGAGCATATGTATATCTGTGAGCAGCCTCTTGAAGCCTGTTTTTTCGGTACAGAACATTTCCATCTTCAAGGAGCTTGTTAAGTAAGACAATTCTGAAAGAAGAAATACACAAATAAGTTTAAGATAAACATAAACTAAATTAGAAAGAACCTTGACCTTCACCAAAGAATATTCTAATTAAAAGTTATTCATATTCAATCATGAAAAGAAAAGAAAATCAATAAAAAATATAGAAAATAAAAGGGTGTAGCTTTTATTTAAGAGCAATATTAATAACTTAGATGAGAGTGATGTCATTGGTCACTTTCTCTCTTGATGTGATTAGAATTGAATGTTATTTTTATTTTTCATTGCAATAAAATTAAAAATGTTTTTATTTTAACAGAATGTAATAAATAAATAAAAGTTTAAAAAAACCAAAAAAAACAACCTTAGATTAACAGTTATAACAATGGGGTATCTCAAGTGATTTTCACCTCCGATTCCAATGCCTATTATCTGTTAATATTACAGACAAATTAGTATAATTTTTATTCTGATGCATTTCAACTGGCTCAATTGTCCATAGAAGTGTTCATACTTTCTGAACTCAGATTTCTAAATGAGTGAAACACTCATATAATTTTTGAGAAATTATGTAATATCATTAATTCATTTATTAGTGTTATTTTGACTGGATAAGCCACTTGATGATGACACTACCTGGGTAAAGGATAATGGCCATCTGGATCAACTTGTCCATTAGTGGCTATCAGATGCTAAATATTAGCTCATCTAATGCTTTACTTTGGTAAAGAAGTGAAGAGAATAATAAGGGGAAAAATAGCAGAAAATGAAATAAGCAAGAAAGATTATATCTTGAGTAGTTGTCATGGAGAATTGAAGACTGTTTTTAAACACCAAGGCTTCTTGGTTTTGGTCTTAATTAATTTATGGGAAAAAGTACTCACATAACATCATTTTTGCCTGCAGCTAATGTCCAAGTGGTTGGACCAAGCTTAGCTCCTCGTTTCAGGAAACTTTGAACAACTGAGAGATTTCTACATGTAATAGCTCTATCAAGTGGTCTCATTCCAGTTGCATCTACATGCTCCAGCATTGCACCCCCCTCCAGCAAAATCTAGGGAAAAAGTATATTAATTATACATGACTTGGTTTTATAAAATTGTTTGAATTATTATTAATACATTTTGTTTTAATAGATTGAGTGTTGTGGTTGTTTGCCATGAGTTTGGCAAAATACATATAATTTAACAAATATTCTTGAGAATAACAGGTATTATGTTTTTACAATTTCTGTGGCCATTTTTAAACATATAATGACTAAAGCAATTATCTAATCATTGTTATTTTTACTTTGATAGGAGACACTTCTAAATTTCTCAGCAGTAGGGAACACTAATAATAAAGCCTAAAAGAGTTAGAAAACAATCAGAAAAAAATCCAAAAGAGAATAGATACCCATGCTCAGGGGAAGGAAAATTGTATAAGCTAAGAGAAAGTGGTCAGAATGTTACTGGCTGGAGCAGTCAGTATCCTGAGGTAGAGGGTGGCCAAGCATGTTGTAGAATAAAAATAGGTTTAAATATGTAGAAAAACCTAAATAGAAGTGAAAGTACACAATTTGGATAGAGATAGATGGACAAGGCGGTTAGATATATATATTTGTACACCTTTATTATAAACAGATATAAATAGATACATTTCAACATAAATATATATTTATATTTGAACACATAAATAGATATTTATATTTCATAGGACATTATTCAAGTAAGGAAAAGAGATCTCTACCTCATGACTCTGAATTGGAAGCTACAAAAGGGAACAGTTTCAATCAATCATTATATTACTATACATATTCATTAAGAAAATTAGTAAATCTACTTTTTTAATAATGCGTAGATTAACATATTATTGAATAATCTAAAGAAGTCAAAGCGGTGATAAGCCAGCTGTTTCTTTTCTGGTAATAGAAAACAATTTGGAGTATAGGCTGACAGAAGTTATGAATGTTGTGGAAGTATTAAACTTTTCAGCCTATAGCCTATTTCAGTTTATACAGCTCCTTGGAGCACTTCTGTTACTACATTGTAGTACAAAAAGCATTATGTAAAGTGCTGTATAAAAAAATAAAATTAAGAAAACGTTTTGAAAAAATATATTATTAACATATATTTTGATGCAGGATAACTTCAAGAAAAAAGCCAACTTGCCTGCTTGAATATTTTATTGAGGACAATATTTCACCTTCTTTAGGTCTTAGCTACTTTCATCTCAGTCCTGAGGACAAGAAGGGCCTTCTTGATGAATTCAATAAAATATTCTAGCAGACTATTGACCTTTTTCTAGTGGTAATAATACATTAAAATAAATGCTGGTCTCATTTTGCAGATTGCCTCTTTTCTTGAAGCACATATTTATGATTTTTTTTTTGTCATAACATAAAATATTAAAATTAACTAATTAGACTCAAATATTAAAATTAACCAATTAGGCTCAAATAGATACTAAAAAAATCTGAAGTTCCTCCACTCAACTTAATGACAAGTTTTTATGAAATGTAAATTAATTTAATTAATTCATGAGAGGGAACAGAATAAAAAAATCTATCCGTCCTCGCCAGGAATCGAACCTGGATCTCTTGCTATCCGGGCCTCGCGTGCTGACCTTTACACCACAAGGACAGGCTAGATATCTCACTCTATTCCCTCTTCATTAGCGAGAGCCTAACTTACGAGAAAGACGAGAAATTCGTCTTAAACTCGAAGTAGCTGAC
>KZ807334.1:436120-451184 GCA_000696205.2 Oncopeltus fasciatus | reverse complement strand
ATATTTTTTAGGATTCTTACACCCATTTTAACAGAAATAATAAAACACACAATCTGGTAATAAAAACTAAAGCTTTATTAACAATGGCCTAAGCTGTATATATATATATATCTATAAATATACCTGTACAATAGCTGGATTGCCTTGAGTAGCAGCATAATCAAGGGGTATTTTCCCAGTTTTATCAATCTGATTTACTTCTGCACCTCTATCGAGTAGACACTGGACAGCTTGGAGTTTGCCCTTCTGACAGGCCCAGCCGAGTGCACTGGTGCCGTCTTCGTCCATTCTTCCTATGTCAGCACCTAAAAAAAATCATAATGATAGAAATATGTTGCTTTTTTTTTTGTTTTCCTTGCTTTTTACAAGAAAGAAAAATTAGCTAAGTATTAAAAATTCTTTCACATAAAAATATTTAGAATGAATTTTTTCCACTTGAGCCTACCTTCACTATTTTGAGCCCCTACNCATACTAACAATTATGAATGTTAGAAGAAAGGATTCATTTAACAATTTGGCCGAAACTGAAGTTTCACTTTCTTCTATTAATTATTCACATCCTTTAAAATAGTATAGAACAATCTTGGAAAATTATAATGATTATCTTCAGAAATTAAGTTAATCAAACATATAATCCATACTACTGATATCTAAAATTTTTATTTTTGGCTTTTAACTTTAATAGTTAACAGCTTATAACTCTTTCTTGTTTACTCTCTATTTAAGAAACCATTGAAGTGACTGCTTGTTGTACTATTGAAATCTCTCATTTAAGGTGAATGTTTTCATCAAGCTTTGTGTTTCTTATTTTATTTCATTTTGATACTGTAGAACTTAAAAAATCTACCTATACTAATATATTTTGAAAAGAGTCAAGTAAAAAATAAATAAATAAAAAGAGGACCTTTTGATGGCATTTATCCAATATAAATAATGAAAATATTTTTAAAAGAGTTTGCAAATTATACTGGAATTTGTTGCCTAGTTAAAAAATAAAATAAAAATAACTGTATCCAACCTTTGTCAATAAGAAGCTCTATGAGACCTACATGGCCTTCAGCAGCAGCTATCATGAGAGCTGATTTTCCTTGAGAGTCAACTTGCTCAAGGGGTGCTTGGAGTTGTAATAGTCTTTCAGTAGTTCCCCAATGACCTTCCTTTACAGATAGCATCAATGGAGAGGTATTCTGCAATAATAATAATAAAAAAAAGATTAGAATATACACACTTGCACACACACACACACACACACACACTTACACTTATGTGTGAGTTTAAATATGAAACAAGAATATTTCAATAGAAAATATATGTTTTTGTGTTAAACTGATATTTAGTATTTCACTGAAGATCTGTCCTTCTCTATCTATATATTTTTTCCATTTCTCTGGCAATTAGTAGATTTCCCATCAAAATAATTTTTACTTTTTTGAGTCAAATCAATCATTAAGGCATTTTTATACATCTTTGTAAGACATTACTTTCTTTTGTACCTGAGTTATTTTGAGTTTCCTGCTGCCTTTCAGTCAGTTAGCGAGGTACCTATTTTCAGACCTTCTGGACCTTTCCCATAGCTTTTAAATGAATGGAGACGGTTTTTCGTGTCTCATTTAATTTACCTGCAAGTTGTAGAGTTTGAGAGTCATCCTAACCCAAAAATATCTTCCAAATCAGTTTTCAATTTTTCAGATGTTGTTCTATGTTCTTCGTAATGACACAAGAAAAATGCCAGATTTAAACTTTTTAAATCACTTGAAAGATTGAGATTTGTCTAAGGCATTCTCATCCTAAGCTTCAACAAGCATCCGAAATTATTCTGCAGCAATTTTTTTTCAAATGAAAACAGAATGAAATAGTTTTGATTTGAAGAATGAAATAGAAGAGGAACAACAATGAAGTAGTCCAAAGATTAAAGGATCTGACAGGGAAGGAAATAATAAAAACTGAAATTTTGTAAGGCGAGTAAATATCGAGAACTGGTAAGTGATTTAAATATGAAAGAGAAATTTTTCATTCAAACATAGAATGAATAAACATAGAAATATATTTTTAAACATAAAAAATATGTTATTGAGTTAAACTGATATTTAGTATTTCATTTAAAGATCTGTCCTACACTGTCTACATATTTTTCTCATTTCTCTGGCAATTAGTAGATTCCCCATAGAAAGTTTCGTAAGGNGCAATTAATTACTTTTCAATAATAATAATTATAATTAAATAATTTAAATGGTATCCTAATGTTCACAGCTCTCTAAAGATTGACTTCCAACTCCATTTAACACACAATAATTAAAAACACAGTAAAATGTAATAACTTTTAATAAGCAATTTTTAATTTTTGGTTTTATGAGAGATAAAGAAAAATATTAATCACTAAGCTTACATTTAATTTATGATTAAACCAAATAATCTTACTTAATTAAGTAAAAAACATATCAATATGGAATGAATTGTTGACCGTTAAATTCTATGAAGAGAGGATTGTCGGGAATTCGGTCATGCTAGTTGAACAATTAAAAAATTATTGATACCAGAGTATTTTAAACAATTAAAAATTATTTTTGTTAGAAATTAGTTTTTAATTGTTCAACTACCATGACCGAATTCCCGACAATCCTCTCTTCATAGAACTTGACGGTCAACTATTCATTCCATATTGATATATTTTCAATCCGGGGAAACGTACAATAAACATCTTTGTCATCAAGAAACCAACCTGAATTCTCATAATTCAACATCATTCTACAACACTCAAACAAACATAAAATCTACCCTGTCACCAACTCTGATTTAGTACGCAACATTTCTTCCATCAATATTCCTTCTAATGTAATCAACATCTGTAGTCTTGGTAATAACTTTGCCACCCCATATACTAACCATAATACTGTCATCCCAAAGTTGTTAACATACACTGAATTCATCCATAGGGATAATTTATTTAATGTAAGTGATAAGGAGAGATATATGAATTTTAACACTTTCCCGTCCAGCACTTAATGGTTTGCAATTTTTATAATTTATGCAATTTTTAAAAAAAAAACAATAAGTTAATTATAATTGAAATAATAAAGTGATAGAATATCATATGAGCATTTAATTTTCTTAGATTCTAACAAGCTCCAACAAGTACAATAAATTTATGAGATAACCATTGGAGATGCGACAAGAAGAACAAAGCCTAGAAGAACAAATGTAAAGCTGAAAGCGTTTATCTGAACACAAGCCTTTGGCATATAGATGTAATGCTTTGCTTTTAGAACAAATTTAAATTATATAAAATACAATCAATACTCAAAGTATAGTCTATTGCTATCTTATGTCATAAGTCATTTTCAAGCAAATTGTATGATACCAAGCTGATATCATCCCTTGAGATGGCTGTAAAAAAACTCTTGGGGCAAAATTTAAACAAAATTATCAAATTTGTATAGGCCCCCTTGAAGAAAATGGGCTATGTTTCAAAACAAGTAGTAATGATAGTGCAAGGTCTGGACTATATTGTGGATGAGGCAGGAGTTGGAAAATTTGAAGTTCTTTAAGCTTATCTTTGGCTGAATGGATAGTGTGAGGACAGCATTATCTTGTTGGAATAAAACTTCTTTTCAGTCGACAAAGCTCGAACTTCGAGCAGGATAAAGTTCAGGAAATTTTGTGTATAATATTTCCAGTTGTTTGCAGAAGGTTTCATAATTCATAAAGCATACATCAAGAACAAATTCATGATGAATACAGCTTAAAAATTCCAAAGCATTGGATTTTTGAATAGCAAATTTATTTGTGACACAGAATGAAAAAGGGTTAAGGATTGTTCCCCCCCCCCCCAAGCATTATTGATTACCAATTTTTCATTTAGGAACCTTAAAAATTAACCTCAAGTTTTGTAAATTTCATAAAATTTTGGAGTTACATAAAAAAGAATGTTGAAAAATGGAAATAATTCAAAAGAAATATATTCAAATCCATGACTTGGCAGCGAAGCAAGCTCCAGATGAAAAATATTTAAGATAATTGACATTTAAGCTGCATTTTGTATGGTAAAATGAATTTTTTATTAAAATATTGAAGTGCTGTAAGAAACAGTAGAGTAAAACAAAAATGTGTCAAAATGATCCAAAATTATTTTCGAATAATTTTTTTTTTATTATCTATAAATTTTATAGGGCCAAAACAAAAATTATTAAGTGTTTTATTCAGTTTCATTTTTTTTATTTTATTCAATACTTCATCAGATTTTGAGTAAGCCAACATCTCTTCAATTAAATTCTCATTTCATTTGCCAAATTTGCCTTGCTTTTCTTAAAATTCTANTAGTATATAATTAATATTATAATGCAGTAAAGCAGATAAACTAAGAGTAGTGAAAATCAGGAAACAAAATTAAATAAATGAAAGAGAAAATTACTAAAAATAAAAATAATAATTCAATGGTGTACAAATTCTCAAAATAAGGAGAATAGGGGGTAGGGTGCACATGAGTTCGATGTTTATAGAAAACCCACTTCTAGTGATGTCCTTATTCCACAAGTTCCCATAATCATAAACAACCTAAGAAGTCAGGTCTGATTTTCATGTTACACTGACTTCTCAGAGTTCCTTTGCCCAAAGAAAATTATAGAAGAGAGCTGAACCACATAAAGCGCTTATCAGTAGCCAATGGGTATCACAGAGAGTGAGCAAATGAGTGAACTGTTGATTGTCAAATATTGAACAACCTCAAAAAAGGCAAAACAATGAACATCAGCCTTTGGATAAAATGAACACGGATGAGGGAAATAGCCTTAACATCAAAGGCAAAGCTGGCTCGTTAAGACATGTCCCCAATGAAACCCTGCCCTATCTGAAGAAGATAAGGAGCCAATATAGCCAGACGTCTGAGCGAGTTCCCCTCGACCAACTTAGGTAAGGAGCTCCAATAATATTCGCTTCTCAATTCTATGGTATATCATGTGGAATGGGGTTGATCACGGGTTGACTTGAGATTGGTCAGTTTCATTTTTAATTGTAATTGATTTTAACTGGAAATTTTATTGGTATAAACCATAACACCATAAGATGTTTATGATTTTTAAAATAATATGGTTCATACTTTATTATTCTATTAAAAATTGTTTTAGTTGTTGGATTTTTAATAAACTTCTAGAAAAAATGAAAATAAAACATACTTCTACATGTCCTTGGGCTGAAGCTGCTACCAAAGATTGTTGGAGAGCTTCACAAAGATCTGTTTCCATTTTTACATTTTCAATCATCCAGTCACAGGAATTAAGGTATGAAACAATATTGAGGTGACCATTCCTTGCAGCATGAACAAGGGCACATCTGTTAGAAAAAAATAAAAAAACATACAATGGCTAATTGTTCACGTTTGATGAACCATGATCCATATTTTAAATAATACATAAAAGCCTTATGAAGGGATAATTCAGAAATAGGAACTCGGTGGGCCCGTGACTAACACTTTAATAACTCACATACACAGATAACCATACAGAAGGTTATGTTGCCTCCTATAGGTTTTATAATACGAAAAGATTCATATTAAAATAATGTATAATATACATAACATATTATGTACTTAAACATTAATAAACAAGCTGAATAAATCTTATAGTTTATAATTAATTTTTTTAAGAAATGAATTATATTAAGAAGCCTTTTTAGGCTCAATTATATATTTATGACTATAATATAAATTCATTTAAATAATGTGAAATTTATGAACTAGTAATGCCAATGTATTATACTAGTTCTAGTTCTTGAGTGCTGCTTATGAAAAAAAATATATATATATATTCTTCAAAATTAATTCCCAAAAAGTAGATAAAACTAATTCCACCTTTTGGAAGTATGTAGTCAGAAGAAAAGCCACAATTGTTTAATGATTCAAGATCATATAATCTTCAGATAAAATATTTTGCATAAAATTATAGATACTTTTATAATGCAAGCTTAATAAAATAAATAAAAGTATTTAAGAGTTTTGAAAATACCCTTTATGAATGAAGGATTATTATGTAATAGAAAAACAATAACAATAATTGAAGTTTTGGTTATGAAGAGAAGATAGCTAACTCAAAATTAACTAATAGATAGATCTAAACCTTCAAAATATGTATGTACTTACATATTATGTATATACTTTTACAATTCTTTACATAAAAATATGATTAAAATTATTCCATAAAATATTTCAAAATAAAGGAATTTAGCAAATGGGAATTCATTACCTCCCTGCAGTATCAGTTTTTCCAAGAATGGCTCCATTGGATACAAGTTGAATAACTACTTGAAGGTGACCTTTGGTTGCAGCTAAAGACAGAGGTGTACAACCTTGGCTGTTCGTAGCATTTACATTTGCACCAAATTCAATGAGCAAAGAAACCATATCAACTACTCCTTCATGAGCAAACAGACATATTGCAGGTGCATTGCCAAGTAAATCAGTTTTGTGGTCAGGTGAAGCTCCAGCCAAAAGAAGTAAGCGTGACACCTGAATTTAAAAAAAAACAACAGAAGAATAGAAAAAACATCTTAGTACTCTGATTACTTCCTATCATATAATCAATGAATAAGGGCTTAAGAAAAAACAGATAAAAAGCAACAAAACTTTGCAAATTCTTACATTATTTTTTAAAAATTAGCTTTACCATAAATAATTCTCATCAAATATTTAAGTTTTAATGCTCATTTTCCTCCAATTTTCCTCATATTTATGGAGGCTGTGTGAAATACTTTTCTTAAACCCTCAACAAGTTATATCATTTTATGGATGAAATTCAAAATTAAATAATATTTGGTTCGATAAAGGGCTGTGTAGTTTTGGAGGCATAGAATAAAAAAATTGTTTTCCTATTATCTAGTATTATATTTTTAATTTTTTCATAGCCCCAATAATAGTATAATCATAGCAGGGAGAAGAGAGTTCTTCAGAGAAAACAGTAAATTTTTTCTTATTTTTCCCTTAGTTGCAGATCAGATAAGATATACAGTCGTAAAGCAATTTTTATATCTTATTATTTGGAATGAATTTATTTTTAACCTGAATTCATGGTTAAGATGGATTGAGGATAATACAGAATTCTTAAGTAAAAAAGTTTTGAAGGATTGTAATGCTCATGTTGTAAGTAATTACAGTAGTTTATTTTTAAGAAAAATAATTTATAGATGACAAAAATAAAATACATCATCTTTCTACATATTTATGGTAGAGGATTGAAAATTGAAGCCTTAATGAAAAAATGAATTAAATCACTTCAAATCATCAAAATGACTTTTTTTTTTCTTTTGGTAAGAATCAAAGTTATGAGGACTTTTCAAAATATAAACACTTAAAATTAAGAAAAATATAGAATAGCAATACAAATATCATCCCCCAGGTTTATAAGTTTGGCATACATTTAAGGTTCTTGGAGTCATCAGTTCTCAGAAGAGAGGGACATATTGGGAAGTTCTGGTTCATCAGATAGAGTTCACTGAAGAATTTTTGCCCTAATTATATGAAATAAATAAAGTAGTGAACAACGTTTGGGAATTGATTGTGGCTGGTATGGCCTGAAGCTTGAGTAGTGACAAAAGTGGGCAAAATGCTATTTCAAAGGGGTGATGGGCTGGTTAGTGATGATAAATTTGCCCAATCTTTAATACATCATTTTAGTAAAGCATTTTCCTTGAATTTGGATACGATACAATCTGGATATCATAAGGCTTACTTCACAAAGGGCTAGAGCTATCAGCCAGACAACTAAAAGTTTGTCATTATTCAACTCATTTTCTTAAAAAACAAATGCAATGAAGGTAATGCCAGGAGGGCAAGGAAATTCTATCCTCAGTCAGGTTTTAGACAGAGCCACTGTAAAATCAATTCTCTGCACAGTTACAACAGGTATAAGGAGGTCTAAAGATGAAAGCAAGGTGACGAGTATCTTGGAATATTTTAATCCTTATCAATTCTTGGGAGCTTTCCACAATACCAATCATCATCTGATGCTAAGGAAACTGGGCACTGTGGAAGTGTTCTATCCTGGATTTATTCAAGCATCACACAGGAAGCAGAATACCAAATCTCAAGCTCCTACATAGATGGAAAACTACTAAGGGGTTGAGTAGAGAGCTCTGTTCTAGGACTATTCTCTATATGTAGTTCTCCATTCTTGGTCTATACACAAATCAAAATAAGAAGTTTAAAGCTTTATCAAATTTATCTATTTGGTCTGGTATATGACTTGGGTTATATAAACTTCAGCAGCATGGAAGAAATCAGGTAGTTAATTTTTTTCCATTTTTATTTGTTGCTATACCTTAGAGATTATAAACAATATTATTTGTTTAAGCTTGAAATTATCTGTAGGAGACAATATAAGACAATAACATAATCTTGTCTAATCACTCTCTCTGTCATACCAAAACTCACATGCCTAACAACTCACCAGAACATTAGGACTGTAGATGTTCCGGATACAGGAAACAGCAGCTGACACATCGGCTGATACAGTTGCGACCCAATGTGCCTGGAGGTCTCTAGAGGGTGTTTTTTGTAGGGTCATGTTCTTATATATGTGAGCTTTCAAAATGTGATGTCCAAGTTCAAGGGTCTTCTCAGCATCAAGCGGGGCCTGAAGCCGGGAGAGTCTGAATACAATTCCAGCATGACCCATTCTACAAAAATAGAAAATTAAATTAGTTATAATATTTAAAAAAAAACTTTTACTATTTTCAATTAAAAACATGACCATAATTTCTTTACAACACACATTACTTTCTGTATCATATTGAACCTATTCAAATATTTTGAAACTGACTATAAAAAAAGTTTTATCCTAATGAAGAATGATTATTTAGAATAATTATCAACATAGAATAAATATTTGAAATTTTGCATGCAATAAAAGTAAACAATAAAAATTATTAACATAGAAATATTTTCAGAGATTTTTCTTTAAATTTTTCAGAAATTATTTTCTCCATTTATAAAAAAGATCTAGTAGCAACCCAAACTAAAAACTACTTGCATTACCTCCCTTTCTAATCCACTTACTATTACTAAAACCTTTATTGTTTATTACACTATTACTTTCAAGATTATTATCTTGATATATAATTTAAACAATTATTAAAACCTATTAACACCCAATCAAACTTAATTATCTATAAAAGTTACAAAGTATTAAAAATAGTGTTTTTAGAAAGGTTATAATTTTGTTGTAACTATAGATGAATAAAATAATGGAATAAATAAATCCTATTTTGTAAAAGAATTTTTGAATTTTTCAAATGAAAAATCTTTTTGAAATATTTTTAAAAATGTTTTATTTATTAAATACTTTTATTGCAGGCAAAATTGCAATCATTTACCATATTTTCTATTTTGGGGAAAGAGGTTTCAATGTAGTAAGTTATATATCAACATCTAGCCACCCAAAGGGCTTATATTACAATATAATTCCCATAGTTAATATTACAAAATATATTACTTAGAAGTGGGCCAAAATCTTGTTTAGAGAGCAATTGGTTGCTTCAAAGGTCTTCATCTGAATTAATGTTCTAACTAAACTAATGCAGGTGTCTTTGATGTCCTTAAGGACACAACTCATGGATGTTTACTGAGGATAGATATGTTTACTGATAGATATGTTCAATTAGCTATGTTTACTGAGGAAACATAGCTAATTGAAGTAGATATTGAAATTAACAAATTTATGAAACAATATCCTACCTGAGATCAATTAAAAATTTGTTGCTTTCTCCTTCGTCCCTCCTAATCAGCCATTCCCTGAAGGAAGGGTGAAAAAACATATACGTGTTGTCCATTCTTTTGACTAGTAGACCAGAAAGTAGCTATGAAAATTTTAATAATGATAGTTAAATGAAAATTATAATATTTAATATAGTAAGTGGGTAAATCTAATAAAATTTCCATTTATAGGCTTACCTTAAATCTTTCGAGGAAATCATCCCATGACAGAAAGTCAGTAGTATTCAGAGCATTCACTGAATAGTAAATTTCAAGAAGTGTCAATGGGTATAATGCTGCAAGGCACACACTTATTATAGCAGACACCTGCAGAAAAATTATATACTTAAATATAAATAAAATTGAAATAGTTTCTAAACAATATAAAAAATAAAAGCCTTAAATTTTCTAAAGCAATTATTGACAAAGTTTTGCCTATATTTTAACTCAGAAATTATTATATTTTAAAAAGAAGGTTGAATATGAAATTTCAATTAAAAAGGTTTCATTATACCTTCTCTTATACACATGTGACAGTGAACACATGTATTCGACCATGAGGATGGACAATGTCTGAAAGCGCTCGCCAACAGAAGATGGTTAACAGAAACCAATGAAAACGGATAATAGAAGGTATGATAGTTCTATATTCATTGGTAGTGATAGTAACCCTTTAGTAAAAGGTTTCAAATTATACCACGAAGGTTTATTTTCTTTTATATTTAGTAATATGATTTAATATATACTTCTGAANGGGACGAGTATCAGGCTGACAGAACGTGAATTCTGTGAAAGTTTATTATTTTTTTATATTTTTTTTTTTTTTGAAAGAATGTTTAGTTTAATGATTTATTTTTAATTTTCAACAATAAGTTCTTTCTTATTAGTTTTTACTATGATAAACAGATTTTTTCCATTTTGAGTGTCATTATCCGCCTCAGATTTGTATATTAAAACTTATTAACGAACAAGTTAAAATAAGTAGTATCACTATGAATAACTATCCATGTATGTTTATATGTTTGTACAGAATTGCTTGCGGTTTGCCTCAACCAAAGAAGTTGAACGTATTTGGTATTGAAAGGGGATTTCTGGTACAAAACAACAATCACTCTGAGAGCTTGTTACCGGTGGAAAGGGAATGTCAGATGAGAGAGGAGAGTCCGTCTGAAGGAGAGAAGAGATTTACCTTGACTCTAGCTCTCCTAAAGATGGAGGTTTTACTTTCATCTTACTGTTACATAGAATGGAGTATATACTAATGGAGTATAGTAACATTTCTGTATTAGATAACTGCTGGACGTTGTTTAGAAAGGCTTATGAAGACGTTTCTCTCCTTTTTTCGTTTTTTAGCTGGATTTATCTCCAGTGAGTCTATTGTTTACGCCTTTTAGCAGATTTCCCGTAGGAAACCAAAACTGTTAGCATTACTACCATGACACGGCTATTAAAACATTTTGGCAAATCGGTGCCAACATTAGAGAAAATAAAATATAACTATTGAAATGTTGTGAGTTTTAAAAATTATCTTCTTGGGCAAAAAATGATGTAGAAACAACAAAAACATAATGAAAAAATACATTACACATTTGTTAAGGAATCCATGACAATTAATATTCTTTACGCCCCTGCCCTCTCAAAAACAATCCATACATTTTCAGAACAACCATTAGAAAGTGAAAGGTGAGAACAAAAATATGGAATACACAATCAGCATGCCATAATAGTCCCAACTCCAGGTAATAAGTTAAACAGTTTGACAATTTAATACTTTTAATCATCGATTTAACTAAAAAGGTCAGCAGGAAATGCATAAGCTATTGAAATCAGTGCTAAAATATTTATTTTATCAACAAAATAGCTGTATTGAGTTTTATTAATCTGAACTAAATAATATGCCGCTATATCCATAAAATACTTTTAACTCACTCTGGACATTTTGGGTGATCCCTCACTGGTTTAATTATGCTTAATAAGGGGCTTTAATTCAAAAACCTTTCGTTTTGCATTCAAAAGCTACAAGATGAATTTCATTTAGAAAAACTGTGAAAACAGAGGCCTAAAGAACATTGAAATTAACACACAAACACACACACATATCATTTGAAAAATCGATTATGACAACAACCTTCACTAATCAAAATATTCTTTATTTTATTCTGGCAATAGGATCATTTAAAAAAAAAATCTTATTATCATTAATAATTTATACTTTAAAAAAAATGTGGATTATTTTTTTGCATAGGGAAAAATGGTTTTTTAAATTAATCATTACTTCATTTTAACTCATTTATATTTGCTGTAATTATTAATGGGAAGTTCTCTTAAATTAGCTATTGTAATGAATGAATTAAACTCTTAAATGGGATTTCACTTTTAACAAATATTTGTTACGTAACAACATAAAAATTTGTTTATTATGTAAGAAGTATTTTATTGATAGCATTAGTTTAACATAATGTAAAACAAACGTATAAATCAAAGCCATAGATCTATTCCAATAATAACTCTAAACTAACTCAACATCTAAAGCATAAATAGTATTTGACAACACTCTAGGGTGTATTGGAAAATAAAACTCTAAATTTTACCTTTTCATAAGAGCTGGTGGTTGGAAAACGAAGATTGAAGTGCAGAAGGTATATTTGTGCCAGAGTGACAGGAAGTACTTTGTAGCTACTTGACTTGGCAACCAGATGACCTTTCTCAATAAGATCTAATGACAGTTTAGCAAACAGCATCGATCCCTTCGCTAAGCCAGCCAAGTGTTGGCAGAGTCTAAACTGTCCAGCTGCTCCAGATATTATATTACTCTGAATATTGGTGCTATGACTCACTCGATAATTAATGTAATCTAGAAGATCTTTCTGCAAGGATTCACTCTGAGAACTGGTAACATCTAAGCTATAATATAAAATATATTTAAGAAACATATTAGAGAATGGAAAACAGAAGAATATTTTTTTTAAATATGCCATTTATACATACAATATAAAGAATGCTAAGGAATATAGAGATGCAAGTAATTTTTCTTAAGGATATAGGAATTTGGCTAAGAATTATACAATGAATTTATGTGAAAAATTGACTTAGAACTGTTTCAATAAATTTGAAGAAATCTTAAATGTAGTTTGAAGGATTGTTCAAAAAATGTATTAAAACTATGATTCTAGTGCCTCTAATTTTTCATATCAAATTAGAAAATAAACACATTTGCAAGAAGTAAATTTAAGCATAAATAAAGAACCATTATTAATTTTAACAAAGTATAAGTTAGCCTCTTAAAACAAGGGATTAAAGGTTAATTATTACAAACAAAACAGGAAGTCAAAAGAAAAGACAAATTATATTTTACAAGATTCTATGGTGAACTTGGGGTCCTGACCAAGCTAAGGGGGTTCATTTATGACTCCCAAGTCTGACATTAACTGTTTAATGTACAGTAAGGCCAGGGATAAAAAAGGAAAAAATGTCAGTTATTTTATTTTTGTTTTAAGGCATCCCAACCACAAGGGTCATTAATGCCTTTTATGTGCAACAATGGATGACAATAGAAGTAAGGTAGTTTATAATGTTTACCGCAAGATGGGAAAATGGACAGTCAAAAGAAGCCCATGAATTAGGAGGACCGAACAGAAGACCATGCCCCAGCAAAAAAAAAAAAAAAAAATTCCAAAAATCTATAGTAACCTATGAACTTAAGTTTTACGATTCTATAGAATAATTTTAAGCTTATTATAATTAATAATACATTTAATATGATGGGAAAATGAAGTATACTTTTTATATAATCTAAATAAGTATGTAGTCTAAATAAGTAGAACAAAAATCATTACTTTTTCTAAATATTATTTATGCCAAATTAATCATTTTAGTCAGATTTAATTTCCAGTAGTATGGTCTATCACTGTGTCACTTCACTCTATTCTGAGCTCAGAACATAGAAATAAACAAAACCCAAGTTTCCAAAATTAAAGGTAAAAATTAAAAGCAATAGAAAATAAAAAATCAACACTATCTTTAAAAAATAATGAAGGAAAAATAATGGGAGATCAATAAAACCATATTTTATAAGCTTATTGATAAAAAGTCTAGATAATATTTCAACTATTTTGAAATAAATTGGGGAAATTAGGATTCAAGGATGGTTATGTAAATTTCTAGGTTCTTGGAGTTTAGAATTAATATAGATTAATAAGGTATAGGTATAAATGATTATAAATGATGTGTGCAATGTGACAATGAGAAACAAACCTAAGACGTTGGAAAGGCATGGTTGGCATGACCTCATCCATGTGAGTACGCACAGTGAGAACAAACTTGAGCCACTGCGGGGCAGTATGGGCATGCCTAGCAATGAATGCAGCTATAGTGTCACCATGATCTGGGCGATGGTATTCTGCTTCACACAGTCCATCAACAAGCACAACTGCCCGTCCAGAAATCTTCCCCACCCTACGAAGGGCACAGAGAGGTTCCATAACACCTTTTCGCCAGGCACCTGCCGGATCCACTATACATTCTTTCAGTGATAAATATGCCTGTAAAAATAGATTCATAAAAAAATATTAAGATTAAAATATACCTCTTTGTCATATTTGATTATGATTATTTCCTACTAAGTAAGATAATGCAGTATAGAGGAAATATCAGCTTATTTTATTTAAATAAAATAACAAAGAAAACAAAAGTGCTTGTAGGACCAGCTCATAACAATCCTTTTAATTGTTCAAAATGTTTAATTAAAATAATATTTTAACATCTATTTTCATGTGATTGAGGATTATAAAACCTTAGAAACTGTTTAATTTAAAACTTTAAGATACCAAAGGGATAGGGATAGGGATTTCCGTTTTAGAAATCTAATGGATTATATATTTTTTTATGCTCCATTGGATTTCCAATTGAGTTTTTTGACACAGTATGGTTTTTATAATAGTCTTTGAACTATTTGACTAATAGTTTGAATTAAAACAAAAACGACTGCATTGTACTGAAAAGTATGAAAATTATTATGATAAGAATTCCTGCTTCACATCTTAATTGAATTCAAGCATAAGTCCTGATGAAGCAAAAAAACAGTTTTTAATTTTTGTTTATGTATACCTGGAATTATTTTTATTTGCATTCTATCTAATTGAAAGAGCTATAGAGATTACACTCAGCCAGTCTATGTATTAGAAGTGTCCAATGTTAGTTTATCAAATAATAATAAATAACAAAATCTACAAAAAAAAAAAAAAAAAAAAAAAAAAAAAAAAAAAAAAAAAAAAAAAAAAAAAAAAAAAAAAAAAAAAAAAAAAAAAAAAAAAAAAAAAAAAAAAAAAA
>KZ807334.1:417917-434294 GCA_000696205.2 Oncopeltus fasciatus | reverse complement strand
TATAATTTTTATGCTATTAATATGCTACATGCATAATTTTCATTTGAGGTATTTAAGAAAATAACAATAAAAAAATGTCAATATTTATTCCAAAATTTTTTTTTTGGACCATATGTATGTATAGTAGATTATACAACATGGAAGTTTGCAAATTCTTAAGTCAATTAGATTTTATTAATATACTAAATTAACCTGTTCAAATTGGGTTCCCAATTTAGCATAAGATTGAGTTATCTTAGTTGCGAGACCCACCCTAAGGCCACAAATTAAAATTCCGCAATAAATTCACCTCAAATCAAGTTCAAAAGTCAAAATGGGTAGAGAACTAATATTTAATAGAATTGATATGCAATAGTATTTCATTCTTGCCAAATTTATTTGGCGATTATCATTATAAACAAGTAGCTTACTAAATAAAATAGGTACCTTTGGGATCTACTGGCCCTTTCACAGATCCTGACCTAGCAGATCTTCTTATAGACTGCTTCCTGTTTTTGAAAGCATTCATCTCTTGATGTCGCCCTGGATGAGAAGCTAAAATACATGCTTGTTAATTGCACAAAGAAAAGCAATGATATACTAATTTGGCTAAATTAATAAAAAACAAACTTTTATGTCAAAGAGAAAAAAAAATATGCTTTACAAAAAAATATTAATAGAAATATAGAAATATTTATGAGCAAATAAAGAAGAAAGAGGAATATAAGTCTCTCTATATAAGTATAAATATTCTTACTAGTTAAGGAATGGCGGCGTTGAAGAGGGCTTGATGAGCAATTGCTTTGCCCTGACATAGACATTAGGGATCCAACACTATCAGATGAGGGTTCTTTTAGGTTTCGATGAGGATCCACTTCAGAAGAACCTGAATGAAATTAAATTTTAAAATAAGAAATGGAAAAAGTATTTCATAAATCATAAATGATATCTATATAAAGAATTGGAAAATTATGACTTGTTGAAAAACATTTTTTTATGTTAAAGAATTTTCTTAGCACATTTAAGTAAATTAATTTTATTTGTTGTATTTAAGTTAATGAATTCATTATCAATTTTTTCAATTAATAAAAAAATTACTAGAACTAGATAAAGGTACAAAAACACAAACAATAAAAATAGATTACAAACTTTTTTAATTAACTAGAATATGATTTTTTTTTTTGATTTTGTAAGCAGAAAATTCTTAATATCTAAACATTCAATTTTAATTTATCAAAAATATCAACTGATAACATAGAAAACTTATTTGGGGATAGTTAATTTAGTCAAAAGTTTCTATTTATTCTCGGAACTTACTATTTATATTTTTAATTATATATTTTGCTCTATCAAAATAGAGAAAGTTTACAAAAATGTAAAGAAAATTTTAAAATATATTTAAATTTGAGGATGCCAAAAAAATTTGAATTATTTTGAGTAATGAAATAAATATGAGTACAAGGATGTCAAAATGGAATGGTTTCCTCAATGAAATTTTATACTAATAGCTTTAAACAACTAAGTACTGAGCAACTGAGTTACTCATTCCAAACAAATGTTATTCTATGCAAACTTTCTACCTAGTATTATAGCTCAGTATTATAGATATTTGTAGTGAGTCTTTAATTTTATTATGCTTAACTTTCTATTAAACATTTGTTCTATTAAAACTCATTCAACCTAAGTTTCAGTTTTATTATCAGGGCAGTTGAAAAACCTTGAAAGGCTCACTTACCAGTCAGTGTGGAAACGGGACTGGTATTGGTTGAAGCAAGGGTGTTGGCTTCAAGACTAGCAAGTGACGAAATAGAGTCATGACTCCGAGAACTTCTAGAATTAGTGGTTTTTGAACCTCGCCTAGCATTATCACCAAGAAGAAGACCAAGCCGCATGTAAAGGTCATGTTGGGAACTCTTCCGTGGCTGACAGACTGGTCTTATGGTGCCACCTTCATCATCTAAAAAAAAAAAGATTATAAATCTTAAATTTAATTTCATTTGAAAATAAGTTTCGATAGCAAATTTTCTTTTACTTTTATTTAAATAAAATCATAATGTACATAATTAAGTCTGTATGAGATATAATAGGGTACAGAGTTTTGATGAAAAAAAAAAAAGTCTTAGTGCATTCAGACATGAGTCTACTAATGAGGCATGAGTCTACATCCATATCATAGTGTTTCCACTGTCCTTTATTGTATAGAAAGAAGTTTTAAAAATTTTAATTTGTCCTATTACAAAAACATAATTGTAACAATGTTAATTTACAGATCCAAGGAAACTAATGCACATTTTGCATATTCTACACAGCTAGGGATGAAAACCAAGAGCTGTGAGTTTCCAAAAGGCCACTAATCTAAGTAAGATGTGTGAATTGAATTAAATAGTACAAATAACAAATATTTAATCCTAATTAAGGCTGGAAGCAACTATTTTTGTAAGAATATCATACAATAATTATCATTTGAAATTCATAATTATAAGGTTATTGAATAATTGTAATTAAACAATATAACAATATATATATTTCTAATATATTGATTACTCTTTCTTCGCAACTCCCCAAGAATCAGAAATCTTAACAGTAAATGTTTTTGAAATGCTTTAAAAGTAATTGATTTCTAAAAGTTATCTCTTTGTTATAATATTTAACTGCTCAAAACTAGCTTTCATATAATATATTCCAGGAGTATTATTTTCAAGAGTCTGGCACAAGCTATACATCTTCAAATAGAGAGAAAAATATCAGGTCATATAAGTGGAATAAATAACATTTTATTCTCCTTTAAAATTTTCAAAATATTTTTCCTGAAAAATCACATTAGTTAGTAACGTTTTTGGAAAATAATGTTGAATCAAATGAACAATACATTTAAAAAATAAGTTATTCTTTTTGAATTTTAGAACATGCTGTTAAATAAAATGAAGTTACTTTTAAAAAAATGCTACATAATTAAAAAGTGAAAGTGAAATAACAAGGCTATTTTTTAGAAAGTAAATTTCTAGCCACTTTTCTTTGTAAAATTTGCATTTACATCACCTTTGCTTTAACTCAAAAATAGCATAATTATTTCTTCAATGAATATTTCCAGATTTAGTCAAACTTATTGCAGAACAAAGATGCAAAACTAAGAATGCATTAGAAATATTTTTACTTGAACCAAGAAATAGGTATCATTATTTATTTAATGAAGGAATTACAGTATCCTTCACACTTACCTAAGTACTTAAATGTGAAGGACACTATAATTCTTCTGTCAACTAATTGATGAGCCATACTCCCCACAAGAAGAAGATATATTTATTATTATCATCTTAAAAATCAAATCTCTTAATTTCTAAATAGTCTAATGAAGCATAATGAGCACATTTAACTAATAAGGATATTGCGGATCTCTTTGAAAACATTTATTTTCTTTCTCTAGAACAGAACTGTTTTCTTTCTTTTTTTAAAAATAATGATTTTCTTTAAACCCAAGCCTAAAGATTAAATATGGGAGTTCTGAGAAGGATGAGTAGACAGTTAATATATTTGGAGCCATCTTAAAAAGAAGGTTTGTGCTTTATTATTTTAAGAGTACTGATCCACATTCTCATGGGAATCAATCTTTACTGGGGGATAGACAAGCAAAAATGTAATTTGTTATATTTTTACTTTTATATGTAAGTATACATATTTGAACTCCTCTTTCGACCACTTAGGGATATGGAGAAAAGAACTATATACAGGTTTCCATCCTACTCTAAACATCCATGACTCTGGACAAGCCTTTATATCTTGATTAATGCTTGCCTAAGGAAGGTTTGGACACCAGAGCACCAGGATAGAGGGACCCGGATTGATCCCCACAGCTACCGTAGTAACCTTTTCTTTTACTGCTAACATCACTCATCCCATTGAATATTAGTGTTCATTTTATTGATTATTCCACAGTAAAAAAAAAAACAACAAAAATCTAAGGAATTTGAATAAGAAAAACAATTTCCAATTTTAACCTTCTGCAGTACATCACAAAAATAAAATACTAATAATATTATTTCATAAAAAAATAATTGTTATGCATAACTTGAAATATTTACAAAATACAGGCAATAACCACTAAGTCAAATATATGCATTTTTTATTATTACTAAAGTGCAATATAATTTAAATAAAGGAATCAGTGAAAACAAAACAGGGTGCCGTGCAATTACAAGGTGCCAACTAGAACTACAGTAAGTCACATGCTGTGATACACATAACAATATCTAAAGTAAATAAATGATACAAGTGGCAAAATACGATTGCAAATTTGTGAAAAGCATTGTGATTGAAAATTTGTAGCTTATAAAAAGAGAAATATTTGGCAAGGAAACCCAGTTCTCACCAGGAATCACCTTTGTCTAATGTAAATAAATTTATTATAGATTATCATAAGAAAAATGAACACTTTAACAGTTTCAGGGGAGGCTTGAACTAAAACTAAAAATTAATTGAAATATATTTTAATTGTTTTGTAATATAAAAATTTTAATTTCAAGCTGAACAAAAGATTAAATGATTAATAAAGTGTATTGTTAATAAAGAATGTAAATGCACATCCTTTGGACCTGATAAACAATAGCTCATCAACTGAGAAGTTATAGGAAAAACTCAGATATCAAGAGAAGAATTCAGAGTATTAGACAAGTCAGAGGACAAACTCAGAAGAGCTCATAAGTTGGAGGAGAGAAAGCCGCACAGGCCTTAAGCTTCTTTAGATATGAAACTAATTTAAAATATTTCTTCTTGTTGAAGTTTTTTTTCTTACGAGTGTTTATAACTTGCATATATACTTAGCTACTAACAAAAGTTCAATAAAACTTGTAATTTGTAAAGAGAAAATAATTTCAATGTAAGCATGATGGGTTTTTAAAGGTAGCTAGTGTAAATGGTTATTAGTTAATACTAATGTATGTGTGTCAAATTTCATGATCTATGTAGGTATAAATGGATCTAATCATAAAACACTGACCATTTTAAATAATAAAAAAGGAAAATATTCTGAATAGATTAAGCTTGATTAAGCTGTGAATGCTTAAAAGTAGACAGAAGTAATAACTCTTTGGAAAGAAACGAATAATTTTCCATTTCAATACTAACATCCTTATTCGTTTTTTTATTAATTTGGTACAGAAGGTGAGAGATAAGGTTAAAACCTTTGTGGCTGGAATTTCTCTTTATGTTACATCCAGAATAAGTCATCATTATGGGTTTAAAAATTTTAAAAATTATCTTCCCATGATGAAATATTTATTCTGTTTTACTTCAAATACAACTTGATGACCAACTGTGCATTGAGAATATTTAGTGATGGAATTGAATATTTTTTTAAAAAGGGACACTAAAAAAGGAAAGTAACATTTTATGAAATAGTTAACTTCCATTTAAGATTTTAATACGATTTTATAGGAAATATTAATAATAAACCATAAAATAGTCTAGAGCTCATGGTAAAGAATTTATCAAGCAATGAGTGATGAAAAAGCAATTGGATAAGTGTAAAATGAATTATATTAAGATCTGATCAAAGTAAAGAAAATTAATTTACTTCCTGAGATTTGAAAAAGAACATTGAACTGACTTTAAAATAGTATGACCAATGGCTAGTTATGAAATATTCAAATCAGACTTCAATTCACAATGATACCAGATGTAACTCAAGAGGCAAAATAATTATTTAAAATAATTTAAAAAAAAATTGATGAACTATAATGGTACTGCAGCACAACTACATTTTTTTAGAGGTATTACTGGTACAACTAAAATAAACAAGATAAAGTTCAGAAATATTTAAAAAATAAGACCTACTATTAATCCTTATTTAAAAGCCAGATAATTAAATTTAGGAACTCCAAAAAAAGGAGGAATATTTCTCAAACAAAAATAAAATAAACAGGCTTTGAATTCTCAAGACACTTTTTTTATAAGGTTATTTTGCACATTATATCTAATATCAATCAAAAGAAACCTATGATTTAAGAATTTTATAAACTGAAATTTTTACAATAACAAAATATAGATGCAAAGGCTCAAAATTATGAAGAGCATAATGTTTTGTGATTTATATCTCAATGTATACCAAGACTTTATACTTTTAATATACTGAACACAAATTATTATAAAAATATGATTTATTGGATTAATTAAGTATAGCATTTCAAAACAGATTAAAAATAAACAGTTATTTATCAAATTTACTATATTCATTCTTAATTTTAATCAATTATTGTAAACACATAGCATATAGGTTTTAAATTAACATTTAAGAAACATAAAGAACAAAGTGAAAATGGTTAAAAGAGTGTAAATAAAATAGAGACAAAGTGGTGAGAGAAAGTGAGAAAAAAATACGGCACACATAAGTTACATTAATTAAGGCACAGAAAAACTGTTAAGTAGAGAAACACAGAAAACACAGGCAAGAATATTAGCATATTGCCTGTGGCTATCTGGTTGAGGCCCGACATGTTGTTCGTGGAGCTCCAAAGGGATTTTATTTTTCCAAGGACCATGGACGACCATCGCCGTGAATCTCCAACTCCAGGCAGAGAAGTCGTCATCATGGCTACAAAGTTTATTACATTACATTTTCTAAATTATAAGGCTTATTCTTAAGTCTACCAAGTGAATATATGAAACAAAATTCAATGAGAAGGTCATCTAAAAATTTGAAGTAATTTTGATAACTAAATTTGTTGAAAGCTGTGGGTGATATTGACACTAGGATTAGGGCTAAATAAGAATTAAAGAAGTAGAAAATTGCATTTGCTAGAAAGTTTCATATGCTACAATGAATTAATACAAAGTTTTGACAAATTATATAAGCAGCCATTAGATTAATACTGTTAGGTAAAGGTGGTGACTACTACCAGGTTAAAGGCATAACTATCAGACTCAAGGACTCAGGATACCACAATGTTTCAGATCTGACAGTTGTCACCACTTTTTATAATCCTAATAGTTCAGAATATAACCCTGCCAACCTACTATGATTGTAAAAATTTGTATGAGCCTACATGAAAAATGTTTATAACAAAATATTTTTGGCATATATGTTATAATGATAGTTATAGTTAATATTGGGGCATATTAGTAGTTAGAATATTTAATCAAATGATTATATGTTGTCGAGGTATGGCTGATATACATTTAGTACATGTACAGTTTGCTGTGGCAAGTATGATGTCAATAGGTCTTTTATAAACTAATTTTAGTTAATGTATTTATTTGATATTTATTTATTTGATAGCTGGGGCATTTTAAGGATACTATACCCATTTCTCCAGCTTCTAATTTTCATTAAAAAATATTTAATTCAAATGCTGACTTAAGAGTGTCAATCAAGGATGGATTGCCATTGAAAAGTTCCATCTAAAATATAATTATAGTAAATCACATTAGTTTGAGCATAATTTGAATATTTCTACACAGTCCTTCACAGGAAGTACTGGGAAGTCCTTCCTATGTTTCATTAATATGGAAATAAACTCATCCAATTTAAACCAAAAAATTAATCTTTTTAGGATTTTTAATGACAGGCCTATTTACCAAATTCGGTTCTTTATTTTAAAAATTACAGAGCTAGAGCACTTACAAACTTGTATCATATATATTCACACACACACTAATCTGATCATAGGAATAAGGGAAGATTTATTAAAACTTTTCTTCTTGTGCTATAAAATATCTGTATTACAATGAATATTGATTAAAATTTGGACACAAAACTGTGAAATATGGAAATATTTCATTATCCACATAGAGTTTTTTAGATATTCTTTGTTCTACAAAATTTACTTAAATCAATCATCATTCAAAATATAGATACCTATGTAAAAACATTATATTTAAAACTATAAAATAAGTTAAAGCACTTCAATTAACTAATGTCTCACCTGACAGGGCATTGTCAGAAGGTGCTCTAGAAGGGTTTCGAAGACCCCATGGGTTTCGAAGGGACTTTGGGCTAAGGAAAAATTTCTTCCTCCCTTGGGGAGGAGTAGGACAACCTAAAATTAAAAGTAACAATGTTAACACAACAAAATATATTTTATTTTTTTACATTTTATGACTAAATAGATAATATCTAGTTATCTTACTTTGTGTCATAACATTGCCAGGATGATTGCAAGGTTCTTTCAGAGGTTTAGGAAGCCTGGCAGGGGACCATTCCCTGATTGGCTCATTTCTTGTCTGAAAAAAAAAAAATCAGGAAATGGAAATAAATAAAATTATGGTATTATCATTAGTATATTTTGACCATCAGCATAGTGTGGTTAAATGATAAATATTTTAATAAAAATCAAAAGTATATACCTTAATTCAATTAAAGGTTTTTATCATAAAATAATTTAAAAACTGTTTTCTTTAAAATGATGATTGAAGCAGTTTAAATATTTTTTTGTAAGTTATTCTTTAAATGATTTAGAAATTAAGAATAATTAATGATATTTACAACAGAAAAAACATTTTGATGATCTAAGACCTCTCTCTAACTTTTAATTTTATCTACAGTAATAATTCATTGTAAACTTAAAGCTAGTTTAACCAAAAATATCTCTAGGAAAAATAAAAACTTTTAGCCAACAAAGATAAGAAGTTGTTACTTAAGCGAAAACTAAAATTTTAAAAAATTTGTTCTAGGTAATTAGGCAATTGGAAATTTTTTTATTCAAATTTCTTTAACCTGTCATATAACCACTTGGGGTGATGGAGGGAGGGGCTATCTACTAGTCGCCATCATTTTCTAAACACCTATAGCAGTGGCCAGACTTTCATTTCATGATTAAAGCCTGCCCATGGTGGGGGAGTCGAACTCATAGGTTCAGGATGAATTGCCTCTGTTAAGCTGCCACCTCAGGCAATAGAAAACTATGTTTGGGAGGACTGTTCTGTGAGGCCAAGAGTTTGCCTTACAAACACTAGCCTTTCTTTATTATGCACCAGTCGGGTATATTTAGGCCTCTTTAAAATTGATTTGAAAATTTTATGAAATAGAAGATGTGTGTACTAAGCAGTTAAAAAACCTTTCTTTTCTTTATTCAAAATTTTTTCAAATTAATAATTATCATCCCACCATAGAGAAGCAAGCAATAGAGAAAATAGCAAATTTGATCTAACAAACCGACTTCTTTTTCTTTTGCTTTTTATTTTTTCAATATCAGTGAACTGCCCCTATAATAGTCACTTAATTAATCAATGTGGGGCATTGATATTATACTTCACAAATGTTGGGAAGTATGAATTTGTATACTCCTGATAAGCAGAAATTAATTAGGTAGGAATCGATTATTTAGCGCAATGAAATGTAATTGGCATAATAATAAAAATATCTGGTGTAATAAAAGAAAGAAAAATTAAATATGAGAACCAGATGACAATTATATTTAAAATTTTTTAATTGTATAGGACTGCAGATACATACGAATATAATATATAATATAATAGGGCATGGATTGAGCAACTGCAAGTTAAACATAATTTAGATTGGGGAATAAGCCTTGATGAAGATGTGATCTCAGCTAGTACTCATGAATACATTAAATATTACACAAAAACATACAGGTGTTAAGGTTGTGAAATGCTAGCACAATGACGTAGAAACCTCTGCCATAAGTTCTGTAAAAAAAAGACGAAACTCGCGTATGAAAAAAAAAAAAGAGACCAATGCTGAAAGGAGAGCCAGAGGGGTCCTGCTATCAGGCAATCTTTGTAGGCCACGCAAAAGAGCCGTATCTTGGACTGTTATAATCACATCTGGTCGGCTGTAAAGCTACTGAAATGTCTGCGCTGATATCTTCCATCTCCGGCCGGTCGGTATTTGTGCTACAATCTTCCCTCGAATGTCCAGAGCATATATATTAATGCTGGAACTGACTCGTCGATGGCGAGAAAATCGTGCCGTTCAACATTCCCAAACAAATAAGGACACAGGCACATTAAATGAAGCGGATTTTTTGGCCTTTGAATTTTCGGTGGAACCTTTCTCATCAAGGAGAGTTCTCGGAAGAGACATTCAACATGTTTAAAAGAACCCCCCTCCCCTTAAAAAAAAAAAAAAAAAAAAAAAAAAAACAGGATAAAAACATTTCACAAATACCATGGAGTGGTCTTTACCTTACCACACTAAGACTCGAGTACACTTCCCCTGAGGCTGTGGATGATTCTCTCTCGCAAAACAACATATGTTACAAAATGTCGCGCAGGAACTGCTTAAACTTAGCAAATTTTATGTTTCATTTTATATGAAAATAAATAAGTGTAAATTACTTATTTACGAAGCCAGAGAGGATTATGAGCCTATTATTTAAGACCATTAAGCCAGGGCCTAAACTGGCAGGGAAAGAAGACTGGTTGTGACGGCGAGGGAGGTGGGGGGCGGGGGTGCTATTATTAATAAATAAGCGTTTCTCGTAAGAATTATATAAAAATAAAGCTTTACACATATTATTTCCTATATATTTTTTCACAATACACATTAAAAAGAATATATTAAGATTATAAATTTAAGTCTTCCTACGAATCTCCTCCCAAGAAACACGTAAGCAAGCACGCACGCACATATATAAAGAAGCGAGTTATATCATCTAGAAGCTAGAATAAGTGTAAAAAAAAACATAATTTCCTTTGTATTTACGGTTTTTTCTTCCGGGTTGGACCGTGTCAAATTGTTGTTATTTGCCGAGCTTTCGCACATATTTTTTTAAAAACGCATATTAGTAAGGGTGCTTCCTTTCTCACCTCTTGCCTCGAGTCCTTACTTTTATTGCTATTAATTGTACATGCACTGTTAATGAATAATTATCCATTATAATTAAAATTATTGGGTAATTATTTTATAATAATGATGTATGGAGAGATCTCCGAGGTAGGTTTATGGTCACATCTCAGAGTGGAGAACTAAACTAGACCATATGGTTTGAGGAAATAATATCAATAACAATGATTATTGTAATTCTATCTTTAAAAATATTTATTTAATGTCTAGGCTTTCTCACAATAATTATTTAAGAATAAGCTCGGCAAATAACAACAATGTGACACGGTCCAACCCGGAAGAAGAAACGGTAAATACATCTGACGATCGCCGAAGCCTACGTGAACATAATTTCCTTTACTAGAGAATACTCATTTTAAAAGAAATTCTGCTACTTGCAAAACAAAAAAAAACAAAACAAAAAAAACAAAAAAAACAACCCAGCCAAATTATTCAAGGCGAAAAGATTATCGCAACTAAAGATCTAAAGATCTTGACACATGGCAGTTATATCGAGCTAAAAAGCTGAAAACGTCTTGTGTACTGTAGGGAAAGTAGAAGGCACACTTCTAAGATAGGAGTGACTGACCCAAGGGTACAGCGAGGTGAGAAACACTGTTATCTGGCTGCGGAGTGAAACACTTCTTGATTTAAGGGAGCCCTGGAGGCGCGGCAAGAGACCCCGAGGTACACGGCAAAGGTACCTTGGCTTTAACTCAGCATACGTGACCGCCGAGTAAATACAACTGACTTTCTTCCTTCTGACCCGCTTAAGAGTTTCCGCGAGAGTGGGAAAGTTTTGTAGTTAACATGTCTGGTAGAGGGGGCAATGCTGAAGAAATTACAATGTCCTCATGGGAGGACAGTCATAGATCAGTAATAGAAGCTAATGACGGACAAGATGGGATAACTGATAACCCTTCGAAAAGAAGAAGACAAATTCATAATGATTTTTCTTCTTAGTATGTGATTTGAGATCAATTTACACCATACTTCAGTGTCCAGGGCTATGTTAAGTCTAATTTAGAATAATTTTTTTTCAATTAAATTTTATGTTATAATTATATTGTTTTATAACAGCTTTAAGTATAAGGTAGTATTCTTTCGTTGGAATATGGGAAAGTTTCAAATGTTTTTCATGTATTAATGAGAATACGCAATATAATTGTACAAAATAAAATTGTCTACTATAAACCATGCTTTTTACTGTTGGCTTGAGGAAGTAATATCCATAACATTGATTATTGGAAGTCTATCTTTAAAAATATTCATTTAAAGTTTAGGCTTTTACAATAATTATTTTAACTAAGTTGTACATAGACTGATAGTGAAGTTAATGATAAGAAACACATAATTAAAGGTAATAGGTTTAAGCTGGAGAAATTAGTCAGAGTTTCGGCCAGGATCAGAATAATAAAATACTCTAAAATTATTGGATAGTTATTTTATTATTGCCAACGTTTCGACTTGACCTGTAAGTCACCATTGGGGCTGAAATACAATACACACTTATAGAACTATAGATTGGAATGAACAGACAGAGATGCGGTATGTTATAAGACAGAAAAATATTTACAGATAAAACTAAAAATTTTAACTAACAAATTTGAAAAAATAAATCAACTTTATGTTCCGATAGTAATGTATGGAGAGTTCTCCGAGAGAGGTTTATGGTCTAGTTTAGTTCTCCACTCTGAGATGTGACCATAAACCTACCTCGGAGATCATCCTATACATCATTATTATAAAATAATTACCCAATAATTTTGCAGTATTTTATTTTTTTTGATCCTGGCCGAAAACCTGACTCATTTTTCCAGCTTAATACTCCAACCAACCTCCAACCATGTAATAGGTTTAAGGCAGAAAATGTAGGGCTTAACTGAAAAGAAATGTGAACCACCTTCCTAATCATACATATTTTGGATATTTAATTTCCTAATTTAGTATAAGATCAAATACTAAATCAGTGTCTCTGGAGGAGAAGGAAAGACATATTTTTCGTGGGTGAACTCTCTAGGAGGATTCAGCTATTGGATATGGAACAGCTGTGACAGAAGAGGAATTCCTGGGATAGATGAGGGTTTTAAGTAAGCGAGGGAGGAATGCAAGGGGCGCTCTGATGATGAGAAAGGTTGTACCGAGTCTGCTCACGTCCGAGCCGGCCCTAAGTACCATCTCCTCCGTCATTACAAGGCTGGTTTTTACCCCTGTCATCTGGTTCTTGCGGGGGATCCACACAAGAGCTTCTGCCGTATACGGTCTCCTCCCACAGTGTCTTTGAGTTACATTCCGAAGGGGGATACTTATAACTTCAATGCCACTTTTATTTTACATTTTTACAATGCAAGCAAATTCCTTTTTTTTTTTCTCTTTTTTTTTTTTTCTAAAAAAATTCTTTTATACCACTAACATACTAGCTACATTGCTTCACGAACTTAGTGTTCAAAGAATTTTCTTCATTTAATAAAAATGGGCTCAATTCTGTTTAAAAATAGCAACATTCTCATGAGAAATCCAAAGCTATATAAGAACATAATGAAACTCCGTGAAAAGTAAGTGGGAATGAAGCATGAATATTTCCAGCTGAAGTAAACTACTAATCTATTTATGATGTTCAATAAACTTGTTAAAATTTTCTTTATTTTCTTTACGTTTACTGGTTATTTTGGTTTACATTTATTCCAAAATTCTGTCAGTCTGAGTTGTTTGTTGATGTTTCATTCACTGCACTTGGGTTGTGGTTGTACGCCGCGTTACAAAACATTTTGATAAAAACATCCCTCAATATATCAAACATTTGAAAATTGAATCCCTGCCCGACAGAATTTTATTTATTTTTGCAGATTACCCACAAGTAAATCAAGCTGGAAAATGCATATGCTATATTTGTCTAAGATTTGTGCATGAGTGCTTCCTTCTGTACGAGAAGTGGAAAAGTTGAAAATTAGTGAGACAATCATGAGAAGAAAATAATAGAGAAAATGGGAGGAAGAGAGCGATGGATAGAAAGAAAGTTAAAGGGAGATAGAGAAAGATTTTACGTATTTCTACATGGTCCAAAAAATGTAAATATACTCGAAGGATTTCAATTTTTTTAGAATTTTAACTGAAAAATTTGGTCAGAAAAAGCAAATAGTTATAATAAATTTAGCTTCTTTAAAATTCAAAGGAAACATCTAAGTAACTTAGATTACGTTTGACGTACGTATACCTAAATTTAAAGAAATATTTATGATATTATATTTTAAAAATGAATCCTCCTCGCGAAATGAATGATGCCTTCACTTTGTCGGAGTAATTTTGTGCCGTAGATTGCAAAAAATATACCTGAACTCTACGACTTGAAAACTAGGTCATGGCTGTACATATGGTAAGATATTAAACAATTAAAACTATAAATTCTTCATAATATAGAGGTTCGCTACAATGATTTTAAATTGGTGAAGTATATACATGAAGGAGGTTTCTTAAAAAAAATAATAGTGGTTTTCTATAGTTAGGGCTTCGGATATCTGGACAAAAAGTAACGTGAAGTTACACCCAACTCAAAAGCAAGTTTACAGAAAGGTGGCCCTTCATTGACCTAAGAGTAAGTTAAGGACCTTTAGGCTCATATCCATGGCGCACAGCCAATCTAAAAACAGAGAGATTTAAAAAGTCCATCTCTCGAGGTGAGTAGCTCATTGGCGGGGCGATGGCCTCAACCAAGCAGCCTCTACTCCATCTGCCAGATCAGGGCCTCAGGCGACTGACTCGTTCGTGATCTTCAGCGGTACCCTACCAGAGAGTAGAGACTATCCGCCGACCCTCTGCCAACTCTAGTATAAGCCACATTAACTTTATGGATCGACCAGAATATATACCTTTCATGTATTATATATATAACTATTCTTTAAATGTTACTGGGAAAATAAGTGATTCTTTAAATTACATTTCCCTTAATCTTCTAGTGTGACCCTATTATTGAAAGGCAATCCTTCACTACTGCTAATGGCTGGCGATTCTTTGATTGGCCCACTTTATCATTCTTTACTTTAGAATGTCAGCATTATCTATCTCAGGATACCCCCCCCCCCCAAAAAAAATATATATCAATATATATAAATTTTCAGTTATAATATTATACAACTTATACTTCTCCTTTAACTTATATATAAATATTGGGTTATAAATAGGCAGAAGTCCACAGACTTCTTTGAACAATTCACATTGGTAGGAGAGGTGAACTTTCTACACATTTTGTTAATGTTTTCCTAAGCATTTCATATCACATTACTTTTAGTTACGTCAAGTTTATGTAATAATTATGTAAATCACAAAGTTTTTTTTAGCTTTTCTCATATTTATGACGACATTATAATTTAACAGCCATGAGAATATCTTACAATTTAAGCCAAAACGTTGGCAGATAGTAAAAAAAATAATTTTTTTGGATCAACTTTGATCGAACTCCGAGTTCTCTTGCTAATAATCTCCAATAACTCTCCAAATTGCCTTCATATACATGCGTTAGCTGTGTAAGATAACTGTTGAAGGTAAATAATCTAAAAGGCTTTTACACTACCAATGAATATAGAACTATCATACCTTCTATTATCCGTCTTCATTGGTTTCTGCAAACCATCTTCCGTTGGCGAGCGCTTCTTGGCCAAGAAGATGGACAATGTCCGAAAGCGCTCGCCAACGGAAGATGGTTTGCAGAAACCAATGAAGACGGATAATAAGAAGGTATGATAAATGTTGAAGATGCATTGGTGAGCATCTGTTACCTGCATGTAGGTGGTGAAGTGGCCATTGGTCTTGACCTGCGACCTGGGCGCCCTCCCCTGGGCGGGTGCCCTCTTGGCGGTGCAGGCCTGCGGCGGTGGCCCGTCCTCCAGGCAGAGGGGACACCTGTCGCTGGTGAAGACGCAGGAGTAGCAGCGCTCGTGGCCGCAGGAGTCGATCAGCTTCCTCTTCTTGCCCTTGTCGAAAGGCATATCGCAGCTGGGGCAGACCTCTTCTTCCTGGCCCTCAGACTCGAGGAGCTTCCTGATCGCAGCGAGATCTGAAACGGAAAACAGTGATTTTTTCATCATTCTCCTCATCAGATCCAACCATCGTCTGAAATGAAAAATCTGGACACTCTTTTATACTTGAGCAAATATATTAAACAGTCATTTACTTCAGTTATAGGGATTGTGCTATTAGAACAGTTACCGAGAGTATTTACATATATAAATTATAATTCCAAATAGTATAAAAAATTTATATACTAAATTTTTAATACTAAGTACCCAAAAATTATTAGATTTGCACTTTTTGCAGCTTTTTCGAGTTTCATATAACAACTGTTTTGTTTTTGCACACATTTATGACAATTATACATTTTTATCATCATTAAAATAATACTTAATACAAATTGAAACATAATAAATATAAAAACAAATATTTTATTTTCTGATCCCCTTCGATTTCACACAAAAAATAAGCAGTTGTTTTACTCTACATCTACCCAAATCAAGATCGGATATTAAATTTTAAATATTAAAATAGTTAAATCATTATTTTTATCAAAACCTAATTCTAAGGTTTCATCGTAACCTAATGAAATAAGTTGCATTATATATTAAATATTT
>KZ807334.1:400185-417592 GCA_000696205.2 Oncopeltus fasciatus | reverse complement strand
TAAAAATAAATTTATAATATATTGTATTATTCTGCTATATCTCATTTTTGTCAATAAAAGAATAGTGCATTATTAAATTTCTTACTAAGAATTCTTTCTGAATTAACTCTTTATTAAAAAAAAAAAAATTATCTGTACATTTTTTACACTTAATTTTTTGATGGGGTACATGATAATAGTCCTTGCTCGTCTATCCCGGGACGTATCCCGTCCTCAGAGAGAAGCCCAGGTTAAACGCGATAGACTATCCGGCACCCATCTTCTCCTTATCCTAGGATAAGAAGGAGACTAGGCAGGGAGTCAAGGCGGGAGTGAGAGGGGGAGAAAAATGCCAGTGCATTCACTCCCTAGTCTTACTAAGAATTGAGAATTTTGTTACTCATATAAAAATCTATTAGCTATTTTTTGTGTGAAGATCTTCCGGGGGAGATTTGTGTTAGTAAATGTGTGGTAGTTGGGGTGATGTTATTATTAAATAATAAACCAGCATTATTAAATTTCTTATGAAGAATTGAGAATTTTGTTACTCATATAAACATCTATACGTAATTTTTTTGTGTTCAGTTTGTTCCGGAGGGGCTTTGTGGTAGGTGTGAGACTCCAGTGGTAAGGGGGTAAGGATTATAGGGTTGCTGGTTATGAGGGAGGTACTCACAAGGGAAGAGGCAGCACATGTTGTCATGCAGGTGAGCGGGGGAGGACTGTCTTTAGGCGGCACACGCACAGAGACCAGGGCGACATGTACGAGCCTGCGTTACACCTGCCTGTCTCTGCGTGTAGGCCTGCTATTGTGCATGTGCCTCCTTAATACTGAACATTCACCACATGAATATGGTGCACTCTTTCCCTTCACAATTAACTAACTTTTCACTCAAAACTAACTTATAAATAAATTATTTAAAAAAAAAACAAAACAATATTAATAAAGACAATAAAAAACATGAAAGGATTGCAAATATGCTCCTTAGACAATTATGAAAAATAATATATTCAGAATAACTTAATATCAGTTTCTTATTAGATTTAAAAATATTAACAGTAAAACATTAGTAAATATTAATGTAGTTGTGGTTTATTATCCCACGTAAATTTTGAACAATTAATGAAAGGTAATAGAATAAAAAATCTATCTGTCCCAGCCAGGACTCGAACCTGGAGTCCATGGAATCATACCGGTCCGGCAAGCAGGAGATCCAGGTTAGATTCCTGGCTGGGACAGATAGATTTTTTTATTATATTACCTCTCATTAATTGAGTAAAACATTAGTTTTTTTTGTTATTTTTACCGTAGATATTATTAATTGATGTTATTTTGTTGGGGTTCGGTCAAGGTAGATCCAAAAAAATACAAAATTTAAAAAAAAATATGTATGTTTTAAATTATCTGCCAGCGTTTCCGCTTACACTGTAAGCCATCTTCATGAAGGCGAGAGAAAATATCATAAGATCACATTTTCACGATTAATGGAAATTTCCAGTCATGAAAATGTGATCTTAAGGACAGGACGTCCCCTCTCGCCTTCATGAAGATGGCTTACAGTGTAAGCCGAAACGCTGACAGATAATTTAAAACAAACACATTTTTTTTTATTATAATGTATCACATATTCTGGATAATCCAGCGAAACATTGTAATCATAGAACGATCGAGAAGTAATGGATTGTAGCGAGAGAGGGGGGGGGCGGAGGGGAAGAAGTTACGGATTATACATGAGAACGAGCGGCCGCAGAGATAAGCCAGAGTAGCATCATATAACCGTTATATCTGAGGGGGGAGGGGGGTGTAAAAAGTAAAAATTTTACGGGAATGATTATTTAAGGTAGGTTGGGATAAGAGCCGGTGTGTGAGCCGGGCCAGGTAACCCCGGCCAGTGGTGCTTGCTATGGTAATGGAGGTGTCGTGTCCCAGCTCCCCACCTCCGCAGACTAGCGCCTCCCTTACAAGCAGTCAAGAACGAGCCTTCAAAAGCAAAAAGCCAGCGAGGTACGACTCCGGAACATGTGTGGCCATCTTTCGACGAGACCCAGCTAGCTGATATAAACCCCGAGCAGAACCTACATACACTAAACAGACTACCCAAGAAAAACAATTCTTATTAAAGAAACTAAATGGTTCATTTGATCAATCTTGCAAGTCAAAATAGGAAAATAAGAGGGATGGAAAGATATCTAGTACTAGCCAATGAAGTNCACACACACAAACGCGCGCGCGAGCACACAACGCACACGCACCTACACACGCGCGCGCACACACACATGCACACAACATACACACACGCGTGTGTGCGTTCTCGCTTGCGTGTGTGTGCATGCGGGGGCGCAGGTGTGCGTGTGTGTACGTATGCGCGCTGCGTGTGTATGTGCGCGCCCGCGTGTTTTTGCGTGCGCGCGCCCGCGTGTTTTTGCGTGTGCGCGCCCGCGTGTGTTTGCGTGCGCGCGCGAGCATGTGTGTACGTATGCGCGCGTGCGTGTGTGTTCGTGTGCGCGCGTGTGTGTGTATGCGCCCGCCCGCGTGTGTTTGCGCACGCGTGTGTGTGCGTGCGTGTGTGAGTGTATGCGCGCGCGCGCGTGTGTGTGTGTGTCTGTGTGTGATGAAATATAGAAACTTTAGAAATGTTAAAATTACAAATTCAAAAAAATCAAAGCTAAAAATCTGGAAAAAAAAAAAAAAAACATTTTTGTTACAGTTTTCAAATTTCACACAGGCACTATGGAAGGGGGAAGGCCAGACGGTCTGGGAGGCAGGGATTTCTGGAAATGTGTTTCATGTGTGGCAGGGACTATCGATGTTTATGTGTCATGGCGAAGCTGAGTTAAGTATCGCTCAGCAATTTCTTTGTCGAGCTACTTTCGACCGTACTTGCAGACGATTGGGAAGATTGGGGAGTTCTGGCTGCAGCTACCAACGACCCAGGTGCTCTCTCCAAGTCCTTGAAAATGCAAGACTTTGCTCTTACTGAATAGCGACGGCCGGATGGATTTCAAGGAATGGCGGTCTTGTAATGCAGATGAAGGTACAGGTATTGTGCATGTGTACACATTGTGCACTCAAAGAGGAGTAGGTACAATATCTCTCGCTTGTGGAACTCTCACTAAAACCAGACTGCTATTGCAAAGGGTTGTACAAACGTAGGAGTCAGATAGATAGACTATCCCGTCCTTTGTGTTGGTGCATACCCTAATAAATATAGTAAATACTGAAATAATAAATAATTAAAGAAATAAAAGTATAAGGAAAAAGCAAAAACAAAACAACAACACTAAAGTTCTTAAATAATTACATCGGAAGCATTTGAAGGAATATTTTTTAAGAGACAACGTTTCAGAGAAAATGTCATAACGCAACTTATTTACAAATCATTAAACTATTTGAAAAACTAACAATTTCAATTTCCCCAGTGCACAGAATATCCATTCTGAAGGTTTTTGTTATTTTTTATGTTTATGTTAGCCCGTCGTAAACCTTTGCCTAAAGAGACGCAACTCTCACTGAGACAGGTTCTAGTGAAATTCCGCAGGAATATCAACGCAAAGGTTAGAGACGTTCAAGAAGAAGAGACTGCTCATAAAAGAAAAGTTATTTATGACAAAATTCAAATCTTTAAATTTATGGCTTTTATCGACGACTTGAAACAAAACATCAACAAACTTTCCCTTCATTACTGATTGGTATTTAAATAGTGATGAAAGCTTAGGAGAGTGCGGCAATTAGGAAGAGGAGTGCAGCGTCATAATTGCAAAGAATATCTATTAAGAGTTTTTTCTAGAATGATTTGTTTCCCCCATTAAATTCTTAAAGCTTTAATTAAAACAGATAAAAACCCTTTTAGAACATCGCTTTTGGTGGAAGGCAACAAAGAAAGACAACAAAAGCTGGAACTGCCGCATTCCCATAGTTGAATATATTTCAAAAGCGAAAGATTCGATCGAAAAATCTTTAATTAATAAAATATAGCAAAGATGAGACATTCATGAGAACTTCGAAAAAAAATACGACGCCAATCAGTACTTAAAAATCGAAGAACAACTTGGGAATGTCACAGTAAACAGGGGATTTTTAGGCAGACCAAGAATGAGGTGAGAAGGCAGAGAGACGAGCGATGCGAGAAGGTTATGCCAAGGCAGAGGAACTACTTACTGGTGGAGACTCATCTTGGCAGTTTCGATTCGCTAGTACATACTTAAGTAGGTACAAGGATCCAAAGTAAGTTTGAATGCACTCTAAACACTTTTTTTTTTTTTTGGTTCATGGAGGGAGAGGCTGCCTACAGGAACCTTAAATCTAAACACCCAAACTAGTAAAAATATTTTTAAAGGGTTATTATCACTACCAATAAATATAGAACTATCATACCTTCTATTTTTCGTCTTCATTGGTTTCTGCAAATCATCTTCTGTTGCCGAGCGCTTTCGGACATCATCCATCCTCGTGGCCAAGAATATTGAGAAGGCTTCAATAATTGAATACAGACTGTGACAGTTAACACATGTATTCGGCCACGAAAGTGCTCGCCAACAGAAGATGGTTTGCAGAAGCCAATGAAGACGGATAATAGAAGGTATGATAAAAATATTTTTATTTTATTTATTCTATTTCTTCTATCCAAAAAGATACTGGAACTCGAAGTGTCAGACTAGAGAGTCTCCAAGGAAGGGATATGGACTGCATAACATAATCAGCAATTAGACTGCCGATAAGGAAGCAAAGTCAAAAACCCAGCCGGAATTCACCAAGCACTTAGGAGCCTGGAAGCGTGGAGTCTACAGCCCTATTAGTTCACCTGCCCACCTGCATGGATATCACATTCACCTGGAGGACGTCAAGGCCAATGAACACATATCAGTTTCACTTGAGACACAACTGAAGCTCAAAGGGCTCGTAAAGTCGGTACCCGGAGCGCACCTAGCAGGTCCAGAATGAATGGAATTGTGCGCCCGGCTCTAGTTGCTTGCTTGGGATTTGCGAGCGGAGACTGAATAGAATTGTGTCTTTGAGGGCGATGCAGAAAGGAGTAACAGCTTGGTTAAGTCGCATTGTTCGAGAGGGAGATATTGCAACGGCAGCAGATAACACCACGAGACCCACTTTCTTCGGAGCAGTCATCGTAAACCTCAAGCTAACATTGAAAATGAAATTGTCTGTAGAAACTGTGTAGGCGACTTACTACCTAGTAGTAGGGACAGCAAGAAACAGGCGTTTTACATATAAGGTTACGACATTTTATGAGATAAAACCACTATTTATATCTACATAAATTAAGAAATCATTTTATTTTAAATTCAGCATTTTGCAACTAAAACATTTGTAACTACAGGGAGTTCGGTAGCTATGGGGGAAAAATACAATTAAAAAATAAAATTCAGAAATAAAATGAAATAATTAACAAGTTCAAAATATATATAAATCACCTAATAGAGAACATATATATAGATACAAAACTTACTGTTCTTTTCTAAAGAAACTATGATTTTTTTTAAACTATGGAATTGTTTTTTTTTCTTGAGCAAAACAAACGCATTCAAACACTACATACAAACAAGGGTAGAGGGAATTGAATAAGACAACTAACAAGTCCTGGTAGTATAACTGGAAAGTACACCGGCCCGGACAGCAGGAGATCCAGGTTCGATTCCTGGCTGGGACAGATAGTTTTTTATTTTCTATTCCCTCTCAATAATTGTTTACTACATACAAACTTTTGGTCATATAATTCTTTAATAAAAAAAACGTAAAAACTATGAAATTTTAAACCCTGCCACCTTTGAATCCTTTTTTTTTTGCCACGTCAGTACATACTTATAATCAGCACATTAGTTAGCAATACATTGATAATTATATAAAAGGAATATAATTAAATCAACATCCAAAGGCCAGCCAAAGCTTTTTGTTGTCTTAGAGAAAATTATGATCGGTCTTTAGAAATAAATTTAAGAAATCTTTTGATACCACACTCATGTTGTATGTTAACCAAAATGCAAATTTTAAAATGACGATGTTATTTACTTAACTTAATTTGTTTGTAATGGTCTTTATTTATTATAATTCTTCTTATTTCTTTACATTATTTTTTTATATTTTATACTTTATTTTTGATACCCATAATAATTTTTTAAGTGTAACTTTCGGGCATAATAAAAGAACCTGCCAGATTTTTATCCACTTACTTGCCGATTAATCAGCAACAATAAATACATATAATATGAATATATCCGAGTGGAGCTAGGGAATATAATTTAAAAAGAAATATTATAACTTGAATTACTATTTACGTTGTAACATTTCACGCAACATTTGCTAATTAATACCCTGATTGGTCAATCAGATGATCAGTATCAATCAATCAGTTTCGTTCTCCCAATAGGGAAAGTGACATCTTCGCGACTTTATCGCGAAACAGGTGAAATCAATCGGAGAAACAGATGGACTGACAATAGTGGGACAGTGCGATAACGGATTGCTGCCAAATGTAACAAAGAAGTATGAAAATAAGAGATAAAGTGCAATCATAACGAGGTCAGGATATTTAACGAGAGCACCCTCTGCAAGAAAAAGAAAAAAAGTCAGTCACACAGGCGTTGCGTAATCTTTCCAATATTTCATTAAGATGGATGCAAATCCATCTTATATATAATTAATAATTAATAATGTATACTATTTCAGTTTATAATTAACAAACATGAGCTCTGGAAATTAAAGATGATACCCCCAGGGGGTCGGGGCCTATATTGTGTGGTTCTAAAGCTGAAAGTTTAAATAAAAATATTGAACTAAATTTAACACTTATTTGTGAGCCCACAAATATAAGAATATTCAATAAATCATTTAACTTTACATTGATTACAATATAACATAGTAATAAAACTATAAATAAATATTTAAAATAACGCAAGGAATAGAATACATTTAGAAGGCTCAGCATTTAATAAAATTTTACAGGAATCGTAAAGGTTCTATTAAATTTTTTTTTAAATTTCAAATGCTTATATCATTGAGGCACTGCATATAAATTGGTACAATAATATTAGTGAGTAAGAACATTTATATTTAGAAATTCAAATGAATTTGCTTTCATAGCGTTGAACCGGTCCGAGCTTTTTGCACATTTGTTTATGTAGTTATTTTTAGGGCGGTAACGGTGTTCCAAGTGAGAGCTTATTACCGGTTTCTGGTTTCGTCTTTGACCTTTAATCAGCTGCCGACGAGAGGGTAATAACAAGCCGGAGAGCCTTTTAGTCTCTCTGTCCTCTCGCAGAGTGAGCTGCTCCTCAAGTGGCCTCATGGAGTGCAAGACGACGTCAAAAAGTCAAAAAGGAAAGCGTCAAAAGGCTGATCTTTGAGATAGAAAGAGGTGAAACCCCTTCTTATAGGGGACAATGAAGATAAATAAATTTTGCGAAACTCACAAGGCAATAACACTTATTCGGCAGTTTGAAAGGATCAGCTGTCGGAATAGTCTATAGACCGAATCATAAACATGCAAATCAATCAAGGTTAATTTGAAGCCATTGTAAATGCTTAAGCTCCATGACCAGAGCTAAACACTCTGTTTCCCGAGAATTGAAATACTCTTTGGGAAATGACGTAGTTAATACAGCTGGAGTAATGAATTTCCTAAAGGAGATAGGCATGTTCAAGCATATATGAATTTATTTATCTCATTTTTTTTCCAATGATTTGATTTTTTGGTGTCTAAGGCCTAAATAGCTGCTATCGTCCGGAATTCATCCTCCTCCTCTTGTGAATATCATTCATAATTTAGTATATCTCTAAAGGAATATAGAAAATTTTAATTTTAATGTTCATTCATAACATAGAGGTAGAGCAAAATATAAAATCGTAGTATCTTAGCNTTTATGTAGTTATTTTTAGGGCGGTAACGGTGTTCCAAGTGAGAGCTTATTACCGGTTTCTGGTTTCGTCTTTGACCTTTAATCAGCTGCCGACGAGAGGGTAATAACAAGCCGGAGAGCCTTTTAGTCTCTCTGTCCTCTCGCAGAGTGAGCTGCTCTTCAAGTGGCCTCATGGAGTGCAAGACGACGTCAAAAAGTCAAAAAGGAAGGCGTCAAAAGGCTGATCTTTGAGATAGAAAGAGGTGAAACCCCTTCTTATAGGGGACAATGAAGATAAACAAATTTTGCGAAACTCACAAGGCAATAACACTTATTCGGCAGTTTGAAAGGATCAGCTGTCGGAATAGTCAATAGAGCGAATCATAAACATGCAAATCAATCAAGGTTAATTTGAAGCCCTTGTAAATGCTTAAGCTCCATGACCAGAACTAAACACTCTGTTTCCCGAGAATTGAAATCCTCTTTGGGAAATGACGTAATTAATACAGCAGGAGTAATGTATTTCCTAAGGAGTTAGACATGTCTTACAGTTAGACAGGAGTCTAAGGAGATAGACATGTTCAAGCAAATATGAATTTATTTATCTCATTTTTTTTTCAATGATTTGATTATCTTTGGAAACTCTGGTGACGCTAGGGCCTTAGTAGTTGCTATCGTCTGGAATCCATCCTCCTCCTCATCTACCTCATGTAAATATCATTTATGATTTAAATATCATTCATAATTTAGTATATCTCTAAAGGAATATAGAAAATTTAAATTTTAATGTTCATTCATAACATAGAGGTAGAGCAAAATATAAAATCGTAGTATCTTAGCTATTATTATTAATTAAAAAAAGAAAAGAAAAAATAATACACTTTTAAAAGAATGTAGATTTAATTTATAACATTTATTACTTAGGAATGTAGATGTAATTTAATATAAAATTATCATAAAATAATGTTTATTAATGAAGATGTTGAAGAAAGGTGGTTTGAACTGCCCTTCATTCTCCACAGAACATAGAAAACAAATTCTGTGTTGGGCTCCATTTTGAAAAAGATTGGAACCATACGAGTCTACTGTTTACACGAAAAAAATGGGTTTTCCATAGTCATTTTTATGCGGGCTTTATACAAATGTTTAAGAGTATAAGGCTTTATATGGTACAAAATATTCAGGTAGGAAAATGAAATTTAATAGGCTCCATCTAATCTTGAAATTTCTAGACGTCAAAGAAAATTTGATTGGAAAAGAATTATCTTCTACTGTCTGAAAAGCCTTTACAACCAGAAGAATTATCTNACCCTGAGAATAATTGCAAATGCTCCCTATTATGTATACAATTCATCCCTTCACCACGATCTTAATATCCCTTTTGTTCAAGACTTCATTTCTTCCCTTGCACTAAAAATTGTTAAAATTTATGGGGGATTAAATACCACAAAAAAAATTAATATCCAATGCTTCGCACTTTTCGTATATTTTTCTTTAAATGCTGAGCGCTTTCAAAATCATTGATTTCTGTATTATAATGAGTGCAGCCAAGACAGGGGCCTACAAAATTTTTTATGAAGTATAAATGTTAAAAATTGAATTTAAATGCATACAACCTTGTATTCATTTTACAAAATAATTATAGATAAGATATTACGATTTTTTATTTGGCTCTACTTCTAAATTAAGAAGTAACATAATTTTTTTCATCAATAACATTCAATTTTTTATATTTTAATACGACTTAAATTTCCTATATTCATTGAAAAAAATCTACTTAATTAAAACAATATTTTCAAGAGCAACAGTATAATCAGTAACATATATGTTTTTGCATGTTCATGACTATTCCGAGAGTTGATTCCATTAAATTGTGATTACGTATCATTGTATCCAAGTAAAAGTCTTTTGAGTTTCGCAAAAGATAAAAGAGAAATAAATGCAAATTGCGAAGAATTGGATATTATTATTATTATTATTCTCAGGGCAATAAGTACTTATAAGAATATTCCATACGTTTCATCACACATTAACACAAATATGAGCAAATTCTGTCAAATAAGAATGATAAAGGTCAGCAATACATGGCTTGTGATAGGCCAGAAGAAGGTGTGATGAGTGCTCAAACCTTAACCTAATTTTGATAAAAGTAAAATTTTTATAAAATATAATATGTGATTTTACATACGTTAAATTTCTAAATGCTTTCATGGAAGTAAAAAAAAAAATTTTTTTAATATTTTGGTTATTATTCTCGATTTCGGTCATTAGTTAAATTTCCCATTCATTTATAGGCATTACGAGCTCATGTTACTCTTTGGATAAGAAGCTAAAATGAGGAATTCTATGTTTTGAAAATATCAATAAAAAGACACACTCACACGCTAATGGGTGAAATGGATGATTGGTTAGGAATGCAAAATTTTGCGGAAAAAAAAAAAAAAAGAAGAAGGATTTATCTTATTTTACGTAGAATCGGTGAGCAAAAGCAGTAAATTTTCAAAACTCGTTTCATAGTAGCAAGGTGAATAGCTTGATTTCCTCTTGGTAAACGAAGAGTAGGAGGCTCTCCTCAATCTTTGAGAAGACGGGAGCTAACTGATGAAGAACACATGACACCACCACACATGAACTACATCTGTTGCTATTATCTGCTCTTATCACTCAATCCTTCAGATGAGATCGTCATCACTTGTCTTGTACATGTCTCAATGAAATAGACCTGGCCTACGAATGCTAATAATGAGTTTTAATTCAACAGCATTAATCCATATTAAAAAAAAAAGCAAAAACAAAACAACAACACTAAAGTTCTTAAATAATTACATCGGAAGCATTTGAAGGAATATTTTTTAAGAGACAACGTTTCAGAGAAAATGTCATAACGCAACTTATTTACAAATCATTAAACTATTTGAAAAACTAACAATTTCAATTTCCCCAGTGCACAGAATATCCATTCTGAAGGTTTTTGTTATTTTTTATGTTTATGTTAGCCCGTCGTAAACCTTTGCCTAAAGAGACGCAACTCTCACTGAGACAGGTTCTAGTGAAATTCCGCAGGAATATCAACGCAAAGGTTAGAGACGTTCAAGAAGAAGAGACTGCTCATAAAAGAAAAGTTATTTATGACAAAATTCAAATCTTTAAATTTATGACTTTTATCGACGACTTGAAACAAAACATCAACAAACTTTCCCTTCATTACTGATTGGTATTTAAATAGTGATGAAAGCTTAGGAGAGTGCGGCAATTAGGAAGAGGAGTGCAGCGTCATAATTGCAAAGAATATCTATTAAGAGTTTTTTCTAGAATGATTTGTTTCCCCCATTAAATTCTTAAAGCTTTAATTAAAACAGATAAAAACCCTTTTAGAACATCGCTTTTGGTGGAAGGCAACAAAGAAAGACAACAAAAGCTGGAACTGCCGCATTCCCATAGTTGAATATATTTCAAAAGCGAATGATTCGATCGAAAAATTTTTAATTAATAACATATAGCAAAGATGAGACATTCATGAGAACTTCGAAAAAAAAAATACGACGCCAATCAGTACTTAAAAATCGAAGAACAACTTGGGAATGTCACAGTAAACAGGGGATTTTTAGGCAGACCAAGAATGAGGTGAGAAGGCAGAGAGACGAGCGATGCGAGAAGGTTATGCCAAGGCAGAGGAACTACTTACTGGTGGAGACTCATCTTGGAATTTTCGATTCGCTAGTACATACTTAAGTAGGTACAAGGATCCAAAGTAAGTTTGAATGCACTCTAAACACTTTTTTTTTTTTTTGGTTCATGGAGGGAGAGGCTGCCTACAGGAACCTTAAATCTAAACACCCAAACTAGTAAAAATATTTTTAAAGGGTTATTATCACTACCAATAAATATAGAACTATCATACCTTCTATTTTTCGTCTTCATTGGTTTCTGCAAATCATCTTCTGTTGCCGAGCGCTTTCGGACATCATCCATCCTCGTGGCCAAGAATATTGAGAAGGCTTCAATAATTGAANAGAGAAAGTAAAAAACGTGAATATTTCTTTATATTTCAGTTAGATAATATAAATTATATTAATATAAACAAAGAAGAGAAAAGGGCTTTTGACACGTATTATGTCCTATTTTTCTTACAATCAATGTCAATTTAGTCTATCTATAAAGATCACAAGACTGTAGACGTGTGTGTGTCGTTACACAAGACTGTGGACGTGAGTGCGCCTGCGTGCGTGTGCCCTCGAATGTGCTTTTTTTTTTGGAGGGGGGGGAGGTGATCAATTGATATTCAAAAATATATTCGATGTACTCACAGAATTATTGTCTAATAAAGAATCGAAGGCTGCCTTAAAAAAAAAAAAAAAATTAAACTCTTAACCTAACGATCTCTTATGACGCATTAATCGAGAAAGTGGGTTTTCCAAAAAGTAGAAGAAATATGAGAGAAAGTACATAAGGTGAATAAAATATAAGAAACCTCATAAAAAAAATCTCATAAATTAAATTTAGTATTTTTAAAAGAGGTAATGGTTTAGAAAAAAAAAATTTATTACTGGTGTTTTGGGTTGAGGATACGATAAAATTCAGTAGCTACTTCTGAAGGCGCCCTCTGTCCATGTTCAGGTAGTAGCTGTCAACCAGAGAGTAACAGGGATTTGGAAATGAAGTCTATAAATTATTTAGTAAAAGCCCATATGGTGATTATTATTTATTATACATTGTCGAGTAGATAATAACTTAGAATATGATTTGACCTGCCCTAGATAGTTCCTACCATTAGTTTCCTTCTAGAAATGACCGAGGCAATGTTCTTCTTCTCTCTTATTTTGTAGAAGAAGTCTTTTAAAAGACAAAAATTACAAAATTATACTTCCAAGGTAAATAGAAGGTATATTTTTTTTTCTTTTCAGTACGCTGCAATTCATAGAAGTACAAGGATCAAAACCTTGCCCAACGGAATACTAGAGGACGAGAGTAAGTTAGCATACTCTTGACCTAAAATGTTAGACTAAGAATTTTTGAATAATACAAATGTTAATTTAGTTGTGGATTATCATCCCACTTAAATTTTAAACAATTAATGAGAGGGAATAGAATAAAAAATCTATACGTCCCAGCCAGGAAACTAACCTGGATCTCCTGCTTTCATACCGGCCCGGAAAGGGCCCGGCAGGGGATCCAGGTTCGAGTATTGGCTGGGACAGATAGATTATTTAATCTATTCTCTCTTATTAATAGTTTGAATAATATAGTTATTTTTCAAGAAATTATTTGAAAATAAATTTTTTTTAAAAGACATTTTTAGTACTTAAAATCCCTTTCAAATGGGATTCAGTTTTCTACTTGGAAAGTGAATGTTCTAATAATTAATTACATACAACCCAAAAATTGAATATATATTAACCAAACATAAACATTTTTTTCATAAACGTAAACTAATTTTCAAAACTTTAAGCACTATTCGGTAATTTAAATTAATCTTGTTATTAAAACCATAAATTCTATATTCTTTAGTTCCAAATCAATTTATTCAAATGTTAAATTTGTATATAACCTTGAAATGTTTTCTTATGCAATTAGGAGGTGCATAAAATACATTAGGGTCGACTTGTTGATGATCAGACAAAAATGGACAACAACAAAGAAATTTCCCATGGGGAAGGATCAATACGATAAAAAATATGGGGTAGATTAATAGGATAGAGTCAAGAAATGCAGATATCTTTAATTCGTCAAGCCGTCTACCGATTAAACGAATTCTAGGTAAATCAATAGTTTGACTTTTTAATCTATATATATATAAATATTTTAACATAAAGACTTAGTAGATTTACTTTGTTCTATTACCAACCGGTAAGTAATTATTTATTTTTTAATTTATTTTCTTTTACTGGTCCTCCCATTATGCCGAAATCCCCAAAAACACAAGAAGAAAAACATAAAACCTTCAACTAGTACTCGTAAGTGAATTGGAAGACAAAACATTCCCTTCGATCGATCAGGCATTGCTCCCAGCAGGAGATCGGGTCCAGAAAACCGGAAGGAGGGGGGGCATTCCCACGACTCATTATTTCCCACTAAATTCATGGTGAAAGAGATGTTCTGTGGAGTTTTACTTACACGAAGACAACACACATTTAAGGGGATACATTTCCGGAGAAGTAGGTGTAACGTCGTATTACTCGTGTTCTCAATACTTCCAACAAGAATTTGACATTCTGGCTATGACTATCTGTGGACGGACAGCAGGATCAGGTGACACCATCAGTAGATCATCAATCCCGATGTGGAATGGACGCCTAGCAGGTGTCTGCCCACTCGACCCGCACCCAGACGGCCCGGCACCGGCCCTCCTACATATTTTATATCCTCCAGGAACATTTAGTCCTTCTTTTGCTTCCTTTGTAAACTCTACTCCTGTATCTTCTATTTGTAGTTTGTTATCTGTTAAGTAGAATACACTAAGCTCTATCTGGCTGCTTTCCCAGGACACTTAATTTTCTCCCCACTCATTTGTAAATTACTTGTCATAAGAATAACAACTCTTCTCTATTCATATATATATGAGTGTGTGTGTGCATGTATGTATTCTTTATAATTAATTACAAAATATTATTAATATGCCTGCTTATGAATAATATTCACTATGGCAAGTGTAACTCTCAGACCAAAGGATCTATATATTTATAGTTTTTATTTAAATAATGATGAATTCAATTTAAAAAAAAAGGTTGCAATTATAATATTGTGTTGAGTGCCATTAGCTATCAATAAAAATTATTATTGTCTATCAAATAAAATGTATTATGAATATTTATGATTTTAGTTAGTGACACATTTCTAATATAGACTTTTTTTAAATTCGTAAAAAAAAACCTTTCATAGAACATCAATCGTTGCAAGTCGGGTTTCGTTGCACTAAAATGACTGGTACATGGTCAGCCATGTAGTTGTCAAATAGTGAAAAGTTTGGGAGTTTTTGATGTGCAATGAAGAAATTAACTGTCGAGTCAGCCGAAACAAAAAAGTACAACACACTTAATTGGCCAAATGGAAAGTTTTTTGACCGTAGATATCATTAGATTTTTTTTTTTTTTTTGAGGTTCGGTCAAGGTAGATCCAAAAAAATACAAATTATTAAAAAATGTGTATTTTTTAAAAGATTATCTGCCAACGTTNGACCGTAGATATTATTATTAGATGCTTTTTTTTTTTTAGGGTTCGGTCAAGGTAGATCCAAAAATATGCAATGTAAAAAAAAAATTAAAACTCAGACATCAGTCATGAATATGTGATCTTAGGGACAGAACACCCCCTCTCACCTTCATGATAGGCAGCCCTGAAGATGGCTTACACTGTAAGCCGAAACGTCGACAGATAATTTTTAAAATACACATTTTTTTAAAATTTTTATTTTTTAAAACCTACCTTGGGCGAACCCCCCCCCCTAAAAAAAAATCTAATAACACGTGGCGTTCATGAAAAATAACTTTTGTTTTCAAAATATTGTTCTTAATTCCTAATGTTTCCATTGGAAACATCATAGTAGATAATTTGCACTAGAATTACCGAACAAATGTGTATTAAAAAAGACATGGAAAGTGATTGAAAGGGAGAGGGGGTTATATGAAACCCTAATGTCATAGGACATATTAAACAAGGCGCCTAAAAGAGCAGCGCTATGGACGTTTTCCGTTGGGTTTTTTTTATTATTTTCTTTATTAATTAACTTCACTTTCAACAATTTATATCCATGGAGAGGGAAGCAACCTATATCTAAAGGTTTTCTATTAAAACCCTTTTCTAAACATCTTTGGCTATGGGCAAGATATTATTTCTGATAAAAGCTTGCCCAGAGCGGACATTGTATCTGCAGCGCCAGGATTAAGATACCTGAAGGATTCCCGTCGGCACCCCGCCATCGTTCTGTGTCGGTAGAATTTGTTTAAATATTCCACGAGTAAGACGTAATATAAATAAATTAAGACAGAAAGTATTTAGTGTTAAATCATTTTAAATTTACTATCCAAAATCTTTCTTCTCTCACAATTTGACATTTTGAACCTAAAATCGCATTTTCAACCCAAAACCCAACGGCTGATATCAATAATTGTATGTTAAATCGTAAAAAAAAAAGAAAAAAAATAATTAAACAATACAATACCTATTGATGAATTTTACATAGTTTACCTTTACACATTTGTCGTTAACCCGTAGGAGGTTAGGCCAACTTAGGATGACATCTTATTTGTGAGGCTTACTGTCCCACACGCCTTCGCCTGGCCTTATTCTATCCAACAGGAGGCACTCTCTAAAAATAGCGGGCCTACGACGATTGGGAAATCTGTTTGGTATCTTTGTGAATGGGTCGGCTGGAGATCCGTGAATGGCGTTAGATACGTGGGCGGGCCTGTAACGGAGTGCCTACGCTCGCCCGGGCTCCCAGCTGTCTGACACCTGCTCTCTGCTTCAATAGAACGACGCCTTATAGGTTTGATAGCTTCGCTTGCTTTTGCGGCGGTTTAAGGACTTTCTCCAGAATTAACAGGTGTGACCAAAGCTAGTCTGTGGGTTTTGTTACTGTTATCACAAGCGACTAAATGCTTCAATCTGTTATCGGTCAGGCTTCAAGTACAATTAAGACTACAGATGCATTGGAAGGTACAGAGGGAAGATACGCCCAGGAGCTTCAGGGAACGATGTGTCCCTTATACTCCTCTTCCAGCACGCCAAACGACTCCACAACTCAGAGAACATAAATACATTTACATTTACATATTGAGGACATCTCGACTAACACTCTCATTCATCAGAACAGTATAGCTAAACCAATCATAAGCAAGGTTCTGTTCCGTTTGTTTACATTTAAAATCATTATGAAGATCGAAAACTTTTTTCCCCACAATAAAATTAGGACCTATATTAAAAAATCACTAAACAGCAATGGAGCAAAGTATTTCCATAATGTATATAATAGAGATCGCATTCCCGTTAACCAAAAACATCTATACCATCATGCCATAATCCTGGAACTGAAAATTTAGAGCTCATGAAACTGTTATAAAGCTAGAAGCACTCAATGCAGAAGAAAGATTAGCTTCAATAAATAAATGATTACTAATTGTAGCAAATAAAAGATTACTAGACAGCTTAGATAATAAAGAAAGAAATATTTCAAGGAAAATTATTAGGACCAAAATTAAATAATAATGTAGTGTATTTGATGTCGAATTCAACCCTCAACCAAAAAATAGAAATGTTTTCTTTCTCTATGAGAAAAAAAAAGAGGAAGTTTTTACGGTCACATATTCAGAATGAATGAAAATAGTCTAACAATTTTTTAAGAATTTCAGAAACAGGAAAACAAAATGTAACTGGTTCAGACTAGTTGCTACTTGATTTAAACGAATTAGAGAATGAATAGAAATGAATTAACAAATTATAAGTGAGAGAAAGTAAAAAACGTGATAATAAAATATTCAAAGTAATATATAAAAATTCAATTTAAGGACAGAATGAGGGAATATATTGGAGGAAACGCAAGGAAAAATACCTCAAGTGGGTAATTCGGAAAAAGTATATA
>KZ807334.1:340388-365045 GCA_000696205.2 Oncopeltus fasciatus | reverse complement strand
ACACGCACACGCACACGCACACGCACACGCACACGCACACGCACACGCACACGCACACACACACACACAAATATATATATATATAATAGGATGTGTGTATGTTTGTAACTTATGGACTTTAAGTTTCCATTTTCACTGAATTCAGATTTTTTCTTCTCCATTTTCGTTTAATAATCACAGTCCACTACTATTTACTGGGCGTGGTTTGTTCATCAGTAATACACGTAGAAGAGCAGTTTTCAAATGTTTTGGACATTGAAATATTATTAAAATAATCAATCCATTGAAAAACCGCTGCTTAAAAGCCGGAAGGATGATTAGATACGAGAATGACATATTTATATTTACCTGCGGCTAGAGATTACATATAGTAGATAAACTTTATCAGCTCCCCATTCACAAAAGCATACTTGAATCGTCACACACTTTCTTATATATGATATATGTCAATGTTTTCTTTTAATATTAATTAACTGTTCGAAAAATCGCTGTTTCAACTGAAGTCCTGGGTGAAATAAGTGAATTATTCAACAGCGCAGTTAATGAATATTTGTATTTAAAATTTCTATATGATGAAAAATATGTATTTTAAAGAGAGAGTTTGTTGACCGTAGATATTATTCTAAGATGATTTTAGTTGGGGTTCGGTCGAGGTAGATCCAAAAAAACACAAATAAAAAAATGTATTTTTTTAATGAAGGATTATCTGCCAACGTTTCGGCTTACATTGTAAGCCATCTTCAGGGCTGTAGAAATACAATGTCATGAGAATACAGTAATATTTGAAATTAGTATAATAGAGAATTATNTCATCTGTGTTCATTACTATGAACTAAATACTGATTTTAGTAATGACCTCATCTGTGTTCATTACTATGAACTAAATACTGATTTTAGTAATGACCTCATCTGTGTTTATTACTATGAACTAAATACTGATTTTAGTAATGACCTCATCTGTGTTCATTACTATGAACTAAATACTGATTTTAGTAATGACCTCATCTGTGTTTATTACTATGAACTAAATACTGATTTTAGTAATGACCTCATCTGTGTTCATTACTATGAACTAAATACTGATTTTAGTAATGACCTCATCTGTGTTTATTACTATGAACTAAATACTGATTTTAGTAATGACCTCATCTGTGTTCATTACTATGAACTAAATACTGATTTTAGTAATGACCTCATCTGTGTTTATTACTATGAACTAAATACTGATTTTAGTAATGACCTCATCTGTGTTCATTACTATGAACTAAATACTGATTTTAGTAATGACCTCATCTGTGTTTATTACTATGAACTAAATACTGATTTTAGTAATGACCTCATCTGTGTTCATTACTATGAACTAAATACTGATTTTAGTAATGACCTCATCTGTGTTTATTACTATGAACTAAATACTGATTTTAGTAATGACCTCATCTGTGTTCATTACTATGAACTAAATACTGATTTTAGTAATGACCTCATCTGTGTTTATTACTATGAACTAAATACTGATTTTAGTAATGACCTCATCTGTGTTCATTACTATGAACTAAATACTGATTTTAGTAATGACCTCATCTGTGTTTATTACTATGAACTAAATACTGATTTTAGTAATGACCTCATCTGTGTTCATTACTATGAACTAAATACTGATTTTAGTAATGACCTCATCTGTGTTTATTACTATGAACTAAATACTGATTTTAGTAATGACCTCATCTGTGTTCATTACTATGAACTAAATACTGATTTTAGTAATGACCTCATCTGTGTTTATTACTATGAACTAAATACTGATTTTAGTAATGACCTCATCTGTGTTCATTACTATGAACTAAATACTGATTTTAGTAATGACCTCATCTGTGTTCATTACTATGAACTAAATACTGATTTTAGTAATGACCTCATCTGTGTTCATTACTATGAACTAAATACTGATTTTAGTAATGACCTCATCTGTGTTCATTACTATGAACTAAATACTGATTTTAGTAATGACCTCATCTGTGTTCATTACTATGAACTAAATACTGATTTTAGTAATGACCTCATCTGTGTTCATTACTATGAACTAAATACTGATTTTAGTATTGGTAAGCCCGTTGCAGAGAAAAAAAATTCTTGTTCTTACACTTCAATGAATCTACTCATTGACATTGCTCGGTAAATACTCATCCTTTCACATAAACAATGTGCCAAATTTAATTTAAAAAATAACTAATTGCAACTTTTAGGCCCTAAAATTAAATGTTAGTGTCTAGTTAAATGCCTACACCTCATTGCTGAATCTCACAGAGTAATTTTTAAAATATTTCTTTTGCCAATAAACGAATCCATGTTGTTCTGTGTTGCCCAATAAATCTATAAAAAAAAAAGTTCTTACGGCACTTTAAAGTAATGCCCTCCCCTTTTTTGATTTCACTGACTGAACTAATTCGCTCAATTAGTGACATATTAGTAATATTGGAGGAATTCTTAAAAGATCTATCATGAGAAAAACCGCAATTTATACTTTTAATCGGAAATCGGTTAAATATCATTTAATATTTAACAGAATTAAATTAATTATATTATTTTAGCTTAATAAGTAAAACCAGTTCTGCATATACCCAAAAGAGCTGATATGTAACAAGTGGCTTCATATCACTTGTAAAATATGTAACATAAAAAATTAGTTCATAATCTTAATGCATTGACAGTAGAGAATTTAGTGGGTTTAAGTCAATAAATCAAATATTCCCAAATTAACAGTTGATTTAGAACGAGAGGGAACTGTCACGTTCTACAGTCAGTAACATCATCACAAACTTGACCGAACCCTAACAAAAACACCTACAAATAATATCTACGGTCAACAAATTCTCCATTTCAGCATAATGCATTGACTTGTTACGATGCTGACAATTTTTCTCCAATTTTACGAAATTTATTATAAATAGTAAAAGTTTACTACATGTTTCAGAGGTTCACTTCACAGGGTTGTGTTGGACATAGTCGCTGAGCCTAGAGTACAAGTTCTGGGTTTTTGGAATAAGGAGGTTACGTGTATAGAATTCTAGTACTAATTGGTAGTAAAGGAGAAATACCAAGATGAAACAATTTTTTTTCTTTGTGTCTCTGTAAAACATAAGGGGTTCACATGGCATGTCACCCCATACAGTTACTTCGTGACTGACTTTTTTAAAATAAAAAAATACATATAAATTTATAGATATGGCTTTTTCAACATTGAGAAATGTGTTGTTTCGTTTTCATTGAGTTAGTTTTAATTATATACTATCTATAACTATTGTTTAAAATACAAATATTCATCAACTTATATGTTTACGCAATTCATACGTGATAGAATTTTTATTTTATTTTACACTCCCCCAATAGCTATTGGACTGGCATTAGCTATTGGCAAGGAAAGCTGGCTAGCTATTGGCCAAAGAGAATCCCGGTCAAAACAAAGCTGGAGGGTAGTCGGGTAGGTTTGCAAGGGAAAAAAGCTTGATTAGTGGCAAAGGACTTGCTGGAAGAAGTAGAGAAAGCCCCTCCAGGTACCGGTATTCCTTCCAGTCCCATATTTAGCTTGGGACTTCCTTCGCGGCAGCCATCTGATCCAACATCGGCGCCGAGTGCTCCCGCCCTCGAACACACTTCTGATTTAACAGCTCCATCCAAGTTGGGAGTCGTACACGCTCTATTGTACTCTGTTCAGACACTTGTCCGGCATCAATATGCAGCACTATGCCTTGTAGCTTGTTCAGTGCCTATGCGTCGCCCGATTCGCACACCTGCTTGCTGGCCCCTATAGAATGACATCGTCCAAGTCGAAATATGGAGCTTACAATACATGTTATACTCCTATACGTTATTATACACAACAATAAGTTCTCTTTTGGCCGGTCCTAGTAAGCTATTCTTTGAGACCATAAGTAGTGAATCGGATCACCAAAGGAATGCCAATCTAAACCATCCTATCAATATATAAATAAATCATTCAATAAAATAACCTATTTTTTATATAAGAGTTAAGGGTATTCATACATCAAAGTTAATCTGCTTATTGAATAAATTCGAAATAATAAACTAAGCATTAGCAAGAGACAAATTCACGTCATATAAATGAGTTAAAATTTATTCCACATAGGACAGTAATAACTACACCAAGCCTATAATTTATTGACGACAGCATGTGGGTTATAAGGTCGGTTAACTTTATTGTGAAGATTGTCATGGTATTTAGGTCGCAAGAAAAATATGAGTGGACAAGCAGAACAGTTGGTCTGTTAGTAATGCTAGAAACATACACACACTAACACCTAAGCTAACAATCTTACCTAATAAGCTAACCTTACTTACAAGCTCAACCTAAGACACTTGTACACAAGAGGACAGCTCATGACTGGAATGGTCAATAGATGAGACTTAGCTCACTTGTTGTCCCTCATGCAAGTAACTCATGTAAGTATTTTACAGTTTTAGCACATTTCCTTTTGACAAATCAAGTTATTCAAAAGTACTATGATAAGACTTTTTAAAAAAATTAATGTACAAGCCAGAGGGAACAATAAGTGGGAAAGATATGACCAAAAAGCTTCGCTTGACAGAGAAGGTCGAGTGGGAGAAGCGCGCACCCAACATATTTGTACATTTTTTTCCTTAAGAAGAGTTTTTGGTAAAAATTTTATAAAACATAAGCTTTAGCAAATTAGACTTTAACACTATCATGTTCTTTAAATTTATTATTAATTTAAATAAAGCTAAGATATTGTGAATGAAAAAGGTTTCTCTCTAGACCCCTCACCCCTTTCCGGCATCCAATTTTGATTTCGATTCGGAATCCTTTTCGACACTGAAAATTGCATTTTATAATATCTTTCTTGTATGAGCATTGTAAGCTATAAAATAGCATTTTTCATTTATTTTGTTTTTCCGCATCGCTTATAATAAAGAAGTTATAAAGATTTGTAATTTAAGCCCCCTATTAAACCCCATTCTCTCTCCAATTTTATCCATTAACGAACGCATCTAGTTTGCAAGAAAAATATTACACACCTAATTTGATTTCATTAATTTAACAATTGCGAACGCTGGAATGCTTACAGGAAACCTTCTTGGACTGGGTACAGTACTGAACCTGGGACCATATGTTCAGGAGTCCTATTATGCCTTAACCAAAAATCAAACAAATCAAAATTGTTCTTAGATGATTTTAGTTGGGGTTCGGTCAAGGTAGATCTAAAAAACACAAATTAAAAAATGTATTTTTTAATAAAGGATTATCTGCCAACGTTTTTAATAAAGGATTATCTGCCAAACCCCAACTAAAATCATCTAAGAACAATATCTACGGTCAACAAACTCTCCTTTTAAAAATCAAAATTGTATTTGCTGCAAAATAAGAAGTGTCTACTGATCACAATTCTGGAGGGAGGGGGGATGAGGAAGCCGCCAGGAAGACTGGAAGGAAGGTAACTGCCTGTAGAATCTCGGGAGATGTCAACTGGAGAGACTGGTGGGCAGGACAAAGGTGAGTCAGACCTCAGCCAAACAAGGAGAGGACAACTAGAGGGGGCAGGTCACCTACCCTCCTCTAGATCTTGTACTTACCTGCAGGGCGCCGTCCTATTCCTCTCTCTCTCTTTGCGACCAATAGTATATGATCCCGCCCAGGGCATGTTTTATCCAGAAATAAAAGCTTGCCCTAGAGCCGAAAATGTTTAGAATGGGGTGGAAACCTGTAGATAGCCCCTCCCACCATTATCCCAAGTGGTTGAAAGGGAGACTAACACTTAATGAATAAAAGTAAGTTTATTTTCGTATGATTTTTAAAGCCAATGATCATTTTTAACCAAAAGTTGGTTATAATATGTATAAGGAGCCTAAGAAGAGATGTTTTAGTGGCATATAGAATAATATTGAAAATACTTCGACACGAACGCCGTTGAATTTCTAACAGAAAGTGTCGGTGGCCTGAACTTCTAAATGAAGTCGGCCATTTACATCATAATCTGCGGATGGTAAAATGTTAGCATGCTACTAGAGAAGTTTTGAAATTATTGCCTAAAAGGTCGAACAGATTCTAGTATCCTATTGAGGTCAATTGCACGATGCACTAATGGGAATATTAGGGTAATTATATCTGAAATTGACTACGTTTATTGACACAAGGAAAGTTATAACCATTCAGGAAGGCGCACACACCTCCTCTAATAATGCAGGTCATGGCTGCGATCTCAATCACCGAAATGATATGGAAACACCTTAGAAGAGCATTAGGGCAAATAGCCCGAAGTTTCGATACTGAATCCAGTCCGTTCAGTTTCCTCTGACAGTCAATCTGAAGCATATATTTCGTTTAGTTGTTTATTTTTCACCTCCCATGCAGTCATCTTAGGATCAGTGAGTGAGGAGGTATCGTAAGATTTCCATCCTATTCTAGTCACTCATGTCACCGAGAAAGCTATAATTACTCGATAAGAGCCAACCAAGATGACAGATGCCGCTAATTCTGTTCGGGAATAAAGAGCAAAAAAGGTGTTTGATGGGATTCGTTCATCATAAACCTGTTCTCACACAAAAAAAGAAGATTGGAGACGAAAATTCCCAAAAGAAAAATTCCATCCGAAACGCACTTTATAACATAACTACAGCAACAGAAACTCAGTTTAGTTTCCAGAAGTTTAAAAAAGTGTTCCATCCAAATGAAATAATTAAGAAAATTTTACGGAACTCACTATTACCATAAACTATAATAATACGTTTAATTAATTTCAATAATATAATGTGCAAGATTTATTTGTACACATATTTATATACTTACTGACATAAAAATATTAACTGAAATATAATAGAAAATTGTTTTATTTGGTGTACTTATAACATTCTAGGAATTATTCCTCCTTCTTAATTAAATTTTTACAAATTTACTGCAACATTAACAACAATTTCTTTTTAGAACTATCATACCTTCTATATTGCGTCTTCATTGGTTTCTGCAAACCATCTTCTTCTGTTGACACCAATGAAGTCGCAATATAGAAGGTATGATAGTTATATATATATACATATATANGGTGTGTTATTGTGAGTTTTCAAAAAGTATCATAGAGAATCCTGAACAATTATATTCCCCGGGAGGGGGCATAGTGCATCACTCTTAAGTGAGACACTTGGTGCTATGTAGACTCCCAGACGTGGGACTAACAGACATTGCAATCCAGGGAGACAAATAACGCTTGGGGATTACTTTTGGTCACGTACGGTTTGTGAACAAGCCCCCCAGCCCAATGTTTTCCCACGGACATTTTCCTTCCCTTACAGGACAATGGGTTTTTGTTTGGAGTTATTTCAATTGCTGAGACGGCTGTTTTCATAAGTTCAACAGCGAAAATAAATACTTTCAAACACGATTTATACAAGAAAATAAATAAATATCAGAATATTTACATATTTTTTTAAAGATTAACGTAATAAGTTGTTTAAATTTAAAAACACAATCAAAGTTGACAATATTGGCATTTAAAAATTTAAAAAAGTATTTCTATAGTTAGTGAAACCCGAAAAGGTTTTCTTGACGTTAAGCTTTAAAATTTTACAATAACAAGGATAAATAATAGATAATTAAATTTAGTCAACTATTACATATTTAGTAACGAAAACTCATGTAATTTGATAACTTCAACTTCAAAAATCTCTGCCTAAAACGAATATCTTTGGAGAGAATCCAAATATTTAAAAAAAATGGAGTTATTCACAGTAGAGTGTAGGGGTTCGGTCAAGGTTGATCAGTCATGAACATTTCATCCAGGTGGCAACACTTCCTCTCTCTTCTTAATGAAGCCCTGAAGATAGCTTACAATTTAAGCCGAAACGTCGGAAGATTTAAAAAAAATCCTTTTTTTTTTTTCTTTTTTTTTTTAAATCGTATTTTTGGATCAACCTTGACCTATCCCCAACAAAAAAGTCTCTGCCAAATATAATGAAGTCCAGATAAGTAGGGATATCCACTCATGTGTAACATAAACGAAAATAGCCTCGATTTTAACATTACATAATATCTTCCTTAACATGTCTTTATATTTTAAATGTCAGAATATCTTTCATTTCCATGCTTATAAATGTTTTCGTAATGCTAATAATAACAAAGATATTAATGTTTTAAATTTCAGTCAGCATCTAAACTCCCCAAAACACANACACACACACACACACACACACACACACACACACACACACACACACACACACACACACACACACGCACGCACGCACACGCGCACACGCACGCACGCACACGCACACACACACGCACGCACGCACACACACACGCACGTACGGACGCATATATAATCAGATAAGATTGTATAATATAATAGTAATAATACCACACAGAGCTGCTTATGACTAAATAAACCAGGAAATCACGTGGTCAAATCACATTTAGTTAGACTCTCGCAGTCTTCTGCAATAACTGTGCATTTAAAGGATAACCTCTGGGGACACGACGAATAGTGAGAAAAATTGTAAACCTTAATGATTTGATAAAAAGTATAATAAAGCCTATATAGAACAGTTTTACTATTGCACCAAGTTTAAAGTTTTAAGACTTGATCCTGTGCAGTATTTGGTTCATTATTTTATAGTTAGTATATTTTCGAAACTGATCCAATCCTCAAATCAGACATTTTTGCATTTATTCGGTTTTTGTATTCTACCAGTTTAAAAAGGTAAAATATAAAATTTGAAAAAAGTTTTGTGTCCGCATGCAATAGTTTTTTTTGTTTTTTTTAATTATAAAAAACTAAGAATTATTTTAAGATAGTGAAAACAGATGGTGCTTGGCTTAGCTTCGCTAAACTAATGCATCTTGACCATGCTGCACTTTAGCCGTAAACATTACCTATTTAAAATGTACCGTGTAACGTTCAAAAGGTAAATAGCCCATTGGGAGGAGCGGTTTGACAAATGTTTTCGTGCGATGACACAGAATGAGCTGGAGTCAGGACACCGTCATTATCCTGCCACACCAAAATAAACCATTCCACTCGGGGAAAATTTTCTAAGTCACCGGCGGTAACGAGAAGAGGCCTCTATCATGGGAGTATATAACGGTACGCCGACCATCCGTTAGAGAGAGCTATGGAGGAAAACTGAGGAGTACATTTTTCATCATGTCTTCTCACAACGTGTCTCTCTTTTATATAATCAGAGACCGGGAGGCGAGAAAGAGATAGGAGCGAGAGCCGAGTGTGAACGAGAGAGAGAAGGCCCTATCGCGGACACACAGACAGACACACAAAAACAAGCCTTAATTAGCTTGTCTCGGGAAGCTATTAGACGTCTGGGAGTCATGACAGGTTTAGGTCAAGACATCCACGATCAAAATATTACCTGACTGATAGGGCCCAGGGAAGGGAACGAAACAAGCCACTAGAAAGTGTATTAATAAGCTACATTATTATCTACCAGCTGACAGCGAGATTGCTGGTATATCTCATTAAGCAGCTTTTAAGACAAGTCGGTTCTGACTTGAAGCTACTTTCCAGATCCCATTTAGAAGATGGAGACCAAGAGTAATACCATTTTGCGCTGAAGACAATCCATAACTTAAGTGCTAAAGGCAATGCAACAAAACCAGCTGGCAGCGAGCTGATGTGGAAGTTATAATCAGCGAGCACCAGAACGTCAAGCTGGGATTCCAATGAGAGCAAATGAGACATTTCTGGTGCGGCACCTAGGAACATGACAAAATTAAATCAAAATTAAATCTAATCCTACTCCACCACACACATGAGATCGCTCGAAACATCCATACTGACCAAAGGGGATTGGGACCAAAAAATCTTCTTAACTAGGTTAGTCAAAATTAACCATTTTTTAAATACTAAAAACACTACTAATTAGACTCTAAAAAAACTAAATTAAAACTATTCTTTCTATCACTAATAGAGTAATTAATAATAAAATTGTAATAATTGACTAGAGGCTGTCAAAATAGTGAAGGTCACGAGATATCAACTCTATTCGCCTACTCTATTGTAACATTAGTTTATCTTAAGACTGATAAAAAAATTTTTTTTTTCCCTTATCAGTGAGAAATAACTGACGTTCGATCAGGAAGTCTAAAATAAAAATCTGCGGATGACTTTTGTTCCATTTTTACAATAAACTCAATTGCAAAAATATTATAATACAGCTACAAATATATTTAATACATAAAAAATATATTAACACTCACACCCGTACTGTAGAATAATCTAGAGTGATATAAAAGAATAATAGTTATATTCAGCACTTGTACATTTGCACTTAAATTAATAAGCAAACTAATGTTTTATATACTGTTGTGCAGATGTACAAGGGTAAGCTGTAACTATTAACTTTATAGTCTTGCCTTGAAGATGAGGAAATATATTCTCAAAATATTGGCCATGACAGAAGTTATTGAGCGAAATTATTTGAACAAGATCCTCAACTCTTTCTATCGGTACATATTTTTTCCTCTCATCCCTTCATCTTCTTAACACCCATGGCACTGGCCAAGATTTGTTTCACGGTAAAAGATTGTTCAGAAATGGAACCCGTTTAGAAGTTAAAACGGACCCCAATAGTTAAACGGCCGCTCCGTTCTCAATTTTAAAATAGAGGAACCGAATTTAGTTTAGGGAGAAACGAAATTGACCAATTGCCAATATTTGTATAAGAGGTGAGAAAAATTCATAGGCTTTAATAGGTGTAATAACATATTGAATGTTATATATTTATTTATGTACATAATATTTTTATGTAAGACACATTTTAAGAAAAATATTAAAGAATATTATATTTAAGAATCTTAATCTTCCCTTCTTGCAGTCTTAAACCAACCTTCATGTGCTCATCTTTTCCATCAACACTCTCTCCGGATTGTAGGACACAATTTACTCAACTTATCACCACCTTATTAAAATATGGGAAATCTGCTTAGTTAACATTGCCCTTTCGCGGCTAAATTTTAATAATTCAAATATATTTTGTTCAGGAAAAGATTAACTAATCTTATATGCGTAATTAGGAACAGATGTTCCTATAGTCGCTCCTAAATTTGTACATCAAACTTCGTAGCAGGGTTACTTTTAAAACGCGAGGGGGTTGGCTGAGGTTTTGTAACATATTAGTTTTCGGGGTGATTAATGTGGCATTCGACGACTAGGGATTCAAAGTGTAAATCTGTGAAAGTTGCGGCTTCATTTTGGTCGCTGTCGGGAAAATGAACTCTAGACAAGATACTAATCACCCATAAACTAATTTTTTTCCCCCTCGGGGTGGGGCCAAATTTACCAATCCCCTCCCATGACTTTCTATATAAGAATATTTCGCATCAGTCAACTGAGGAGAATTAATTTGGCTTATGTAAATGAGAATTTCACTAAGACACCATTCGGCTATAGATTCAACAAATCTGAAAAGATTATGAGTTTGACTAAAAAATATTACGGACATTCTTAGATGAGAAGTAGAAATTTTTAGAAAACAATCTTCGTCATTTTCTTCTTCCATTTATCTTTGGGACAGTTTGAGTAAAAATAATGACAAATTTATAAGACGATAATGAAAATTCTGTAAGATAAATGACTGATTTGAGGGTTTATTAAATATTCATTTTATCGGTACCAAAGAATTATAGTAGATATTGAAATTGTTTCCATGACAAGAGTTTTCGGAAATCCTTTTGATATTTTTTCGATCTTAAGTACTTAATACACAAAATGATACTCTTTAAAATTCATAAAGATGTGTGTGTGTAATCGCTTGCGTGTATGAGTCGACATTTTGCATGCTAAAATTTTTAACACTTCACCATTAATGTTTCCATGAGGCTTTTATGTCGGGTTTAAATCAAAATTTATTTATGACCAATAAAGTGAAAAATCGTACGACCAACAACAACCTATATACCGCCTTCTTTATGTTTGATTATTATTATAAATATTAAAGGGATTTTTAAATAAATGTCTTATGGATCTTTACATAATACGACAAGCCAAGAATAAGACCATACATAATTTATTTATTTTTAAATAGTAAAGACTTTTCGAAAATTCGGGTTCAGTGTGCCAATATATCTTGTTCCCATTTATTTATTTTATTTTCATTTTTTATATTGGGTACTCTGCAACCGGCGGTAGACTCGCTATTAACCCTATTACAAAGGCTATCAGGGCAATCATCGACGCCTACACCAGATTCCCACGTCCTTGAGGACAGTCTCCTGGTGGAGAAATTCCTCCCCTCCTCAGGGAATTAAAGGCTGCTTAGCCTATACTTTAGTAAGCTTATAATAGGTATTTACCGTTTCTTCTTCCGGGCTGGATCGTGTCGAGTTGTTGATATTTGCCGAGCTTTCGCACATCATGTGATGGCTTCTTCAGGGCTGAATAGAGAATGAGAGCTGTAAAAGAGCTCTTTTACAGCTCTCATTCTATATAATAGGTAATTTGCAATACCTATTCAAGTATAGTTATGTTTAATTTGAAACCTTCCCCAAAAAACCCAACTTGGATTATTAAAATTTATAATAATTAANTTTTCGCTGTATTTTCCCTCTCAAGTGGATACATTTTTTAAAAATTAATAAATCTTTATTTCATTACGTTCTGTTATTTACATCTCATCATTTAATAATATGATAAGACAAAGAAATATACAACAACAAAAAAATAACAATAAAATAAATAAGGTTCAAATTTTCCTTTAAGGAAATCAAGATATTAACGTACGTGCTCTTCTCTTTCTCGTACGTATTCTTCCCCCTTACTTAATGAAATGAAGAAACAAATTAAATGTTTATTATTATTATTATTATCCCTTCATCTAGTGTCAACCATTCTCAAAATGAAAACAGTTAATTCGAAGCCGAAATTTTTTCTTGGATGGTTTGTTAATGGCTGAAGTTATGCTTTTACTTCATTTCGGATTGTACCAAACCCCCCCCCCCTCGCTTACTTTAGCAATAATCGAATTTGTTCAACAAATAAATAGCGAATTTGGCAAATTGGTGTGAGGATATTGCAATTGCAATTACTAAAGCAAGGGAGTAAGTTTGTTACAGAGTCATATTTTAGAAAGAAGTAACAGTTAGGTTATTGAGAATCACTGTGATTGAAGAAGTAGCTGTCTGGATGCGAGACAGCTACTCTGGAGCTAGGCCCTGGAGAGTTTCGAAAGCCCGTGAGATGAGACGACCGCCAACTGGAATGCCCACGCTTTCCGCTTGCACGGTGTCACAGCTCTGCCCCCATCTCGACTTGCAGGTGGTGTCCGAACCGGGTTGACACTGCCCGAACAGACCCCAGCATCGGGCTGGTTAGCTAGTACGCAAGGGCAGGATGTGGAAACGTATGGATAGGCAACGACAGATATCTGTAAAATCATCAAATAGTAATCCTTTGTCTAGGGCGCCGAGGTATAACATGAGTCTCGCAATCCAGGCACTGCTGGTTCAAATCTGTTATCGATAAATAAAAGCTTGTACTTAACCATGGTTGTTTATAATAGGATGGCAACCTGCACATATCCCCTCCCTCTATTATTCTAAGTGGATAAAAGGGAGGCTAGCACTTAATAAATTAGGGCTTATTCCACTTAGAAAAACTTTTATATCCACTTTGTGGTACATTGGTAGAAAAACTTTTATACCCACATTGTAGTACATTGGTTGTTGGTTATATGGAGTTAAAAAAAAAAAAATTAAAAATACTCTTAAAATCCATTGTAGATAAGAAAACAAATTGTTCTTTCTATGCATACAAAAAAAAAAAAAAAAAAAAAATAAAAAAGTAAAAATCAATTGGCAAAAAAAAAAAAAATAAAAAAGTAAAAATCAATTGGCAAAACATTAGGTTATTGTGATTTATAGCATATATATCTCTCAAAATTATATTTAAGAGGAGTAGGGCGGAGGGTATCAGCCGTTATAACAATTTTAAACTTTTAAGATTTAATTTTCCTCCTTTAAGTACTTGAATAAGGTTCCTATGAAATTAGGCAAGGTGATTGTCCGCATGGGTCCTAAATCACGGTTCAGCCGTTTTATAGATAAGGAAATATCGCATAGGATGGTCAGATATAATGTTTTATATAAAATTATATAACTATCTAAATTAGTTTCTCATGATACGTAAAAATAAAATTTTTAGGGACTACAATTTTTATTGTTAGATTATTATGATTATGACATTTAAAAAAAAAGAAAATAAATAAGATGTTTTTGTTCACGTAGGCCTCCATGGGTCTTCAAAAATACACATAAATTCTTCTCCCGGCCTTGACCATGTAGAAAAATTAATTTTTTCCGAGATTTTGCACCGCGTATGATGGTATCTTCATGGCTGAAAATAGAAGGCTTCTTCATTTTTCTTTCAGCCCTACAAAAGCCATCACACGGTGCGCGAAAGTTATGACAAAAAGTAACTTTTCGACATGGTCAAGCCTGGAAAAAGTACTTATCCATAGGTGTTTTTTCGTCTTTAAGTGAAAATTACTTCGAACAAATAGATCATATGTAACACACGAACAGTTTTAGATAGCTAAGACTGTTTAAAAAGAATACAAATATAGAACAGTTTTGAAAATATCATTTTGAGTATTTAAGACACATATCTACTATAATTAATTATGATATTAGTAATAGTTTATAGTAAAAAAAAAACTAAACTCACTATCAAAATTATATAGCTAGAAATATAATAAAGAATAAAGTAAAATATTTTACTCCCCCCCCCCCCTACGGCAAGATATAAACATTAGTTAAGTATGAATTTCTGATAGTTCTGTTACTTTCAATAATTAAAAGTAGAGAATTTGTTGGGTTTCGGTCAAGGTTGATACAAACAAATACAATTGAAAAAAAATGTACATTAAACGATTTGCCAAGGTTTCTGCTTACATTGTAAACCATCTTCAGGAGAATAATGAAAGCGAGAATGGGACGTGTTGTTAACTGATACAAATCTTCATGACTTCGTGTACTAATAAGCTCCACGGTCAAAAACTCTCCAATAAAATTTAGAAGTTTGGTACAATTTGAGTTCTAAGTTTCTAGTTGTTGAAATTTATTTATTTATATGAGTAGTTATAATTACTATTTAAGGTGAATAAGTAATGACTTAATGTGGGATACATAAAATGATATTTATGCCATTGTCTTAGTTTTTTAAGACGAAGCGATAATATTGTACTGCAACACATAAGAGGGATGTGCTTTACAGCGCGCTCCATAAATCGGCAGTCGCAATACAGTACTTAAGTTGCAGACTGTCAGAGATTGTCCTTACTGGATTTGTTGAAAGTACGCCGAAGTAGGCCAGTCCTCAAAGCTCATTTGGTCTAGATCCCTATCGGATTCAATCCCCCAAACAACATCCCAATTAAAGGCGGCGGACTTAGGAGCCCGGGGGTATACGGCCAGCGTTGACGGCACGTCTGACCTCAGACCCCAATAATTTAAACATTTAACCAGCAGCTGAGCCGAGGAAATGCCAAGGCAACAGGGGCGGTTCTCAAACAACGGCCCCGCCTCCATCAGACACACTCAACTATTTCAAAACCTGATGGATCGGCTACTGACATTTGCACTACATACGTCTTTCGTTAGGGCCTACCTCGATGGGAAAGTTAATCTCTCCCATTAATTACCATGATAGGTGACGTCCGTTGGGGAATTGATTTCGCCCTGTGATAGTGTGGCAACCCACTTTAAATTTACTCTAGACCAAGTAATAGTGGCGTGTCAAACATTATTACTTTTTTACTAATAGTTCAAATTTTCCTTTAAGGAAATCAAGATATTAACGTACGTGCTCTTCTCTTTCTCGTACGTATTCTTCCCCCTTACTTAATGAAATGAAGAAACAAATTAAATGTTTATTATTATTATTATTATTATTATCCCTTCATCTAGTGTCAACCATTCTCAAAATGAAAACAGTTAATTTGAAGCCGAAATTTTTTCTTGTATGGTTTGTTAATGGCTGAAGTTATGCTTACAATTGGTATCAACGATTCTGGCTGATATGCCTCACATAAATCAAAAAATAAAATTAAATAAATAAGAAAATAAAATGACGCTTATTCATAAGCATCTAGTTATTAATAAAAATATTATTCGTTACATACAATACCAAAATTTCTTGTTTTGATCTACTGGCAAAATTGGATGTAGTTCTTTTGCAGTTTTTAGTGTTTCTCCTAAAACATTTCTTACTATTTCCGTTTTATTTTGCACTTAATTGTTTTTATACAGTATTACTGCAAGTTATATTTTTAAAAAGATGTAAGGACATGAACCCTGTATATTACTTTTAGATGATTTTGGCGAAAAAAAGAGTTTTTTTTTTTTTTTTCAGTGTCTAGTACCGAAGTATCATGTTACGTATGAAAATACATGCATTAGTAACAGTTTGATCACAACATAGAACTTTATAGGAGTGGCTTATTAATTTTTGAAATTATTTACACATTTGCATATACTGAGAAAAATATAATTGAATGTAACTAAGAGGACCTGTTATGTGTTAGAAATGTTGGATATGTTAGCAACCTAACATTATATTCCCCTTCCTGTCCATCTATTCCATTTTGAAATTTACTTTTTATAAGTATCTCTTCTTTCCAGTAATTCTCTAAATAATTAATTTTTCCATTTAAACACATTTTTTTTTTCGTAAGGCTTTTAGAGTTTTCTCTTATTTCTGAGGCAGAGGCATTCCCTAGCGTCGAGACTCAATAGCTTCGCTCCTCATCAAGAACCTCTTGAAGAGAGTAAACGAAAAACTCCGGGGAAATACAAAAATTATTTTCTAATAATTAATAAATAGTTAACACCTACAGCGAAGTATATTAAAATGAAATGATGTCTTCTCACAACGTGTCTCTCTTTTATATAATCAGAGACCGGGAGGCGAGAAAGAGATAGGAGCGAGAGCCGAGTGTGAACGAGAGAGAGAAGGCCCTATCGCGGACACACAGACAGACACACAAAAACAAGCCTTAATTAGCTTGTCTCGGGAAGCTATTAGACGTCTGGGAGTCATGACAGGTTNTTAATAAAATTCGTTTGTAATAGCTGTTTCCAACTCAATCCCCTTCCTCCATATTGGTCGCATATATGCTACCAACCATGAGATTAAATATGTATAAATTTGATAGATTTGTTACACTTACTAGGCATTATCTGGTTCGAAGTACTGGCAAGGATTAATCAATTTTACATCGATACAGGATCCATCTGTAGCTAATTTTACTTATTTACTTATGTCGTTTTGGCTATAAGTTATAACTGTTGAGTGAAACGTAAAAATAAATAAACAAAACACAGTTTATAGCAATTCTGTACGTCTAAATGAAACAGCTTTCAATTGAGTTGTCGTTAAGAAAGCCTATTAAAAACCATTTGGATTCGTCAAAAGAGGCTTTCTAATTAAAACTTAAAACTAACATTCACTAAATAAGGCAGGTAATATTTCGTATTAAGGCTACTTAATTCAAATACATCTTTATTCCCGTCTGAAAATTAACTTTCACTCACAGGAGAGAAGTGAAAATTCCAACATTAAAATGGCTTTTCTTCTATAGATTTGCAAGAAAAAAAATACGCCGACTTTCTATTTGAGAAGACTTAAAAACTGCAATAATAATTTTTCTTCATGCAAAGGACACCAAAAAATCTGTAATCTGTACTCTTTAGCACTTCATTTATGTAGAGATATGCGTCGATTAAGTCAGACACAGGATTCTGCAGATCATAGGAAGGTATCATAAATGATAACATCTCTACTATAAAGATGCAGCAGAAGAGCAAAAATTTCGAATAAAACCTGTCTACGGATACGGCTCAAGACTTTTAGAGCTCGCATAAAGAATCTAACTGCAGCCCTTACTCCGGGGGCGGGGGAAAGTCAGTCCCTGAGATATGGATGTTGACTCCACGATCGACGGTGGGATGTGGGTCAGAGAATGCATGTGATCTCTATACCACCTTATAAGGAATCTTGGTGCTAGTTCGGACATCTCTATCTAGAGTGCAGGATAATCGGCCTCCAGATCTACCGGGCCGATAGTCGTACTCGCAAACATCCGAACGGAGAGCGCAACATACTCTTAGCCGCAACCATTGACAATGGGGGTATTCATGCGACTCGCTCGTTCCGTATAAGCGTATAATTTATTAATTCCGAACCGTAAGTCCTCCATGAACAACCCTCCTCTATTCAGTGTATGATATGGCTAAAGGGAAGGTACTGCCGGGCTCTATTGGCAAGATTAAGCAGATTGACAGTTTTATTTAAAAGATGTTACAATAGAGCTCTAATCTTTTAGTTTTACCAGTCTTAGAGGTAAAGAGCATGCTTATAACCTACCCTTAATTGTTAGATCCCACGGATTCTGATTTTTATTTAACAGCGATCATTGATATTGTTTAAAAATTCAGAGGGGGTAGGAAAGAAAATCTCCCTCCTCAATAGAAAAAAAAATTTGCGGAAGGGAATAGCTTTTTAGACACTTTCCCCCTCGAATAGATTTTCGCTGTATTTTCCCTCTCAAGTGGATACATTTTTTAAAAATTAATAAATCTTTATTTCATTACGTTCTGTTATTTACATCTCATCATTTAATAATATGATAAGACAAAGAAATATACAACAACAAAAAAATAACAATAAAATAAATAAGTGAACATCACTGTGCAGGGAGAAGAGGCCGACCTAACTCCTAATAATTTTAGGCATTAAGACCCATGAGGTCGCGAGGCCGTTTCTGTTTCAGTCACCGGGGAGGATGGTAAAGATTGGAGTCAGACGACAGGGATTGGGCAAGTGGATTAGGATGTAATTGGAGTATACTATGGCGGGTGGAAATGAGATCTTGGACGAACAGGGACAACTAAGAAACGGTAAGCAAGTACTAAAACCACAGATAAGATGATTAGGACACTTTATTCCTTAGTTTTCCTTTATTAGCCACCGTTTAAACTGATAGGTAATTTTTTTTTTTTTTGAAGTTTTGAAGTTTTTTGAGAGTATCCCAAGCCGTTATGGCGACATTTTGATAGTCTTATCTCATCTATTGTGTCAGCTGTCACTTCAACTCACCACATGAATTATTTTTCTCATGGTAGATATTATACGATTCTTATTAGTTACACTATTATCAAAAGCAAATTTTGATGAACGTTTTTTGAGGAATTTGTTAACCAAAATTTTTTCCATTACTGCCAAGGTTTCGGCCAAAATTTTAGGCCTTTACTTTAAGGCTGCCTAGCAAAAGAAACACACAAATAAAATATAAAAACAAATAAGATAATGTAGTAATAATAAGAAGGTTTTTTTTTTTTTTTAAATAAAAACTTTATTATTAATTACTTTCTACNAATGTATGAATAATAAGACTAAATTCTGGGCATAAATAAGAAAATAAGTTCAAAGTAATTTGAAAAGAGCACATACATACAGAATAAGAAAGAAGTGTATTTAGTGAAGGCAAATCAACGCTCGCAATAGCATGGGCAACATGTCTCTAAGATCATCACTCAACTGTTAAAGCCCAAAGCCTTTGCTATAGTCAATGGCAGCTAGTAATCAGTTCACAAACCCCATGTGATTTGTCTACTTTAAAGTATAAAGATATAGGAGCAAGTTTAAATGAGAAAGTGCTTGAGAAATGGATTTGCTACTTCAAGTCCGGCCTGGAATGCATTTTGAGATGTGTTAGTGCTTATGGTCGTCGGGCTGCTATTTTTAAAGGATTCGCTATTTTTGTTTTTTCTTCGGGTAGGGGGTTAAAAATTATTTCCCTTTAGCATGTTTTTTTTTTTTGTTATTATAAGACTACATTATATTTCAAAATAAAATTTTAAAGGCACAATGCATTCATATTTTACGGCTCGAAGAATCTTTTCATGAAAGTAATTAATTACTAGTTAACTAACGCAGAAGATAAAATTAGTTAATCGGTAATTTTTGTGAAATATAAAAATGACAAGCTATACAAGAGTAGATCTCTCAGATATCCAATTAAAGAAAAATTACTGAGTAGAATTTATTTTAAAATTTAACCTGATTTTATTATTGTTTTAGTAAGGGATGTAAAACTTTCTGATCCATAAAGTTCAATTAAATTACATACGTTAATTTCGGAATATGAGGGTCTACTCAACAATTCCAACAAGTCGTGTTTAAATTTTGCTGCATTTTAGATGTTAATTCATTCAAGCTGTAAAGAAGGGTCATCAACAGAGTTTCTTTTCAGCATATAACCCTCGCACCACAAGTGATAAAGAATGGTATTTAAATAAAGAAAGATTCGCATATTCAAATGGCATTCATATCTGTACTTAACAAGGAAGAGTAATTTCAAATCAAAATGAAAGTTTTGTCCACGAGAAGTAGTTACATTATTTATGACTACTTTAGATGCAGTGGAATTCTAGGTATTAGAAATTTTCATATTATTATTTTATAACCCTGAGCTTAAAAAAATATAAAAACACATAAAAATTATATTTCAGACATAAGATAAATTTGTAAAATCAATTTAATATAAAGTATAAGTTAATGACTCATGAATAACCGAATGCCCTCGAATAAAACCTGTCTACGGATACGGCTCAAGACTTTTAGAGCTCGCATAAAGAATCTAACTGCAGCCCTTACTCCGGGGGCGGGGGAAAGTCAGTCCCTGAGATATGGATATTGACTCCACGATCGACGGTGGGATGTGGGTCAGAGAATGCATGTGATCTCTATACCACCTTATAAGGAATCTTGGTGCTAGTTCGGACATCTCTATCTAGAGTGCAGGATAATCGGCCTCCAGATCTACCGGGCCGATAGTCGTACTCGCAAACATCCGAACGGAGAGCGCAACATACTCTTAGCCGCANATATATGTATATATATATAATGGATATTAATTTATAATTCCAATAATGAACATAGGCTTTTGTATTTGTTAATTAAAGATAGATGAAAACATTTAGGTAGGCAAAGGAATTAAGCACGGTGGAGTAGGTAATTCCATACGGCAAGGAGATAGGAAGAAGAGATATCGAATGTCACGATATCGATAAGAGAGTGTGGCGTACCACGCTTTGGGGTGAGTTCTTCAGGGACAAGCTCCCAGGGATATAGGATTCCTGTTTCTCGGACACCAGCTGTCCTCAAGGCACTTCTGGAGTGCGTAGACATCGTCCATTACTGCTTTCGCGAATTTTCGATATTCGATTCACTATCGAATTTGGGACTGGTATTATAGTCCAAAGAATACCAGCGAACCTTCAAGGAAGAAGATTCAATAGGCTGTAAAAAATACCTTAAGTTATCTTAATTTAGATTTACTTTCGCTTGAGAACAATTTTAAACCTCTTACAGAACAAAATTAAGATCATGTCTACCTTAAAACAAGTAAGGTAGTTCATAGGTAATTCAATTATGGATGAAATCTGTTTTCTTTTTGTTTTTTATAGTTAGCCTCCCTTTCAACCACCTCCATGGTCATGGAGGGAGGGGTATCTTCAGGCTTCCACCCCATTCATCCATGGTTCAGAACAATATTATATTTATAAAGAAAAGCTTGCCCTGGACGGGATTTGAACCCGCAGCGTCAGGATTACGAGACACGAATGAATATCATGTGCTACGCTGGAACTTGGCAAAAATCTGTTGATATATATGTATAACTATATTTCGAATTTCGGTTAAAGAAAATTTGAGGAAGGCGCTTGCTATACATGGCGTAGGCTGATTTCTGAAAAATTCTACCCGTTTAGGAGAACCAAAAAACCATACTCAGGACGTTTCGTGAACCAGAAATGATTAGGACTTGAAAACTTGTGACAACCATTGGTCGCACCATAAAGAGTTATTTAATCCTAAGATGATTTTAGTTGGGGTTCGGTCAAGGTAGATCATAAATTTTTAAAAAATGTATTTTTTAATAAAGGATTATCTGCCAACGTTTCGGCTTACATTGTTAGCAATCTTCAGGGCTATCATGAAGATGAGAGAGGACGTCCTGTCCCTAAGTTTACATTTCCATGATTTCATGATAGCCCTCAAGATGGCTTACAATGTAAGCCGAAACGTTGGCAGATAATCCTTTATTAAAAAATACATTTTTTAAATTTGTGTTTTTTGGATTTACCTTGACCGAACCCCAACTAGAAGAGAATAATATCTACGGTCAACAAACTATCCTTTAGAGTTATTTAATATTTGATTATTGAGTTTAATTACTTTCATAAGGAAAATATACGAAAAAGCGGTGACACTTATTATTTTTAAGATTTCGATTCCTTAAGGATTAACTGATACATGCATTATTCATTCAGTAGCGAATATAAAAAAATATATAAAAATGAGAGCATTGGAAAAATTCAGGATGGCGAATCAAACAAAATGAAGAATGACTCTTGTGAATCACTGCAGGCGTGAAGAAATTCACTCCTTTCAAGAATGGAAATGGCAGCGGGATAAGTTTGAAGACGGCCTCCGCCCAACACAAGCCGCTCACCAAGGGGCTCGGGCGGTGACTTCTCCTGTCCAATCAAAACAAGAAGACTTTGATCCAGGGGCGGCAGCACACCCACGAGTCCTGACGAGGGGAATGCACACAATGCACACTAACGGTACGCCACTCGCGTCAATCATGTGTCACTAATCAGATGACAATGGCGCCCATCTCTTCCCAGATCCGTTTCCTGGGATTCCTTTGTACAATTAAGTGTGTTACCGGCGTATATTGGTTGTTGATTTTTGTACCGATCCTCAAGTGTTTGGTCAACCAGACTTATTTTACAAGTTGTTAATGAGGTATCCTTTCAATTTAGAGACAAGGATGGAATACTAGACCATCCTGAAGCTCTAGACATACTAGAGATCAAGTAATTTTAATTTCACTAATCCAAGTCAACTTTAAATATTTATTATTAGATGATTTTAGTTGGGGTTCGGTCAAGGTAGATGTGAACTTAGTTTCTCAGTTATGGAAATGTGAACTTAGGGACAGGACGTCCTCTCTCGTCTTCATGATAGCTCTGAAGATGACTTACAAGGTAAGCCGAAACGTTGGCAGATAATCTTTAAAAAAATACACTTTTTTAAATTTGTTTATTTTATTTTTTTTTTTGGATCATCTAATAATAATATCAGAACCCGAACTAAAATCATCTAATAATGATATCTACGGTCAAAAAACTCTCCATTTAAATATTTTGGAAACACCAAAAAGATAACATATGGGGGTAGTTTATAGCAAAACACTATTATTTATATAAGTGCAATGGGCTGACTTCGTAATGAGTATTATGATACTCCTCACTTTGCCCATTTAAAAAAAAAAATTTTAGTATAGCAAGTATAAAGACTAAACAATAACGAGAAATCCAATAAAAGACGTGAAAATTTAAAAAAAAATACCAAGGTTTTTTTAGGAATTCTAAATTATAATAAAATTCAAGGGCAAATAAGAACAACATTTATTTTAAATAGTATTCTTGAAACCTTTTAGATTAATCAACCTTTGTTTGCTGGATGTATTGACGATTATTCATTTTGATCTACCAAATATATTATTAATTAAACTACCCCTCTCCTTCATTAGATTTAAACACAAAACAAATTAATTTATCAATTTGAAAATGTCGGATTTAGTTTATGTATTTTAAAATTAGGGGGCCGGATCAAAATGTTAGAAAATTTAACAAACAATGAATATATTTGATCCTACATGTAGAAATTTACTAAAGCACCAACAGATTTTAACCAATAACGAAGTACTCTTTTGTTTATTGTTTGAGATATAACTATAACCCCTCCTCACACAAGCTGTGTCTTCATTGGGGAAATATAATCGATTTAATTTATTTTGAGTTATACGCATATATTTAAAAATACACTCACTTCAAATTTCAAATTACAAAATTCAATTATTATTATATTTAAATTTAGTACATCAGTTTTAAAATAAGAAGACTTTTGTTTAATTAAAATATATACTGTATTCGAGTGGGTTTAACAAAATGTATGTATTGAAAGTACTAATTTTATGAAATGAAATCATTTATAAAACTGAAATAGTAATTAAGAAAAATACAATGGCTCTGCACAAAGGAAGCAATATACCAAGTTTTATGTATTTCTGAATACATGTTGGATACAGAAATGTAACAAAGGCACAAAGGCTGAGCTGCTGGAAGCAATAAAAGCTGTCTGGCTTTCATTCAGCTGTACAAAAAGCAAGAGGAATCTTTTCCTGACTAAAAAAAAAAAAAAAAAAAGAGACAGAAAAAAGAGAAGGAAGCAATACTGTCAGTCTGCCTCTGAGTATTCATGAGCCAGTTTATGAATGAGGAGTTAATTCGACTGGGAGGAAGTGGTGATTCGCTCCGATACACCTTTTCACTGGGGAAACAACAGATCCTGGAAGGATAGAAGTCCAGGGTAACGACATCGCCTGGATCACCGCCGCAAGAAGACACAGGGGTGGTTTATTACGTCGCCATTGACTTTTATCTGCATCGCCCTCATCGAGTGGAGACACCAGCAACTGACTTTGATAAAAAAGTCTGAATATACGGATCTAAAATTATAATTTTTTTGGGGGGGGGGGGGGTGTATTTTT
>KZ807334.1:324026-337130 GCA_000696205.2 Oncopeltus fasciatus | reverse complement strand
ATATAAACTAAAAATGAATAATTAAAAAAAATTACAAAGACAAAATGTACTTTTTGGTTTCAGAAGCGCATTAGTGGAGATTATTCTAATAAGTAAAAAGTCTTTAACACAGAAGCTAAGTAATCTAAGCGAATTTCCTAATTAAAATGCACATAAATAATATTACATTGCGAAACATATCTTTCAAGCCAGAGAGGACAATGAGAATAAAATGCAAGGCCACTGAGCTTGCACTAGACTGGCCGGAATAGATAAGCGGTGGGGGGGGGGGCGCTAAGCCATCTCTCGTAGTTACACTAGTAAATATCATCCAATATATGAGTTTTGCTTAAAAACTACATAGAAAATAAATGTTAGTAACTAATACCTTTTATGCACCAATAACTTTATCGTAACACCTGTGAAAACGAAAATATTACTATTACAAGTTTTGGTTTCTTCTTTTTCTGATTTGACTCCAAGGAAAAGTTAATTGTTAAATAATTATGTTGTCCACATATATTGTACTATAAACGCTTTCGTATCTATAACGATAAGGGGTATATTGACAATTTTCAATTTGTATTTCATCTAAAAACCCTCCACCCCTCATCCATTTAAAAACTCATCTATTGATTTTCAAACTATAGCCTAAATACTGAAACGTCAGTTTATTAATATACTTATGTATATATATATATATATATAGAGAGAGAGAGAGAGAGAGAGAGAGAGAGAGAGAGAGTGAGTGGGAGAGGGGGTGAGAGAGTGTAAGAGATTCCTCCTCATAAATTTCTACGATTAACTAAGTATTTATCTCCAAAAATTACGTTTTTGAAGATAGTTAACAACAGCATGTTATCCTCTAAAAAGTAGAGTCCTTTTATCCTTTGTTGAGAGAGAGAGGGAGTGAGGGTGAGAGAAGGGGGATTGGTAAAAGGGGGGAGAGAAGGAGGGAGTGACAGAGAGAGAGTGAGAGAGGAGAGGGGAGAGGGAGGGAGAGATTGAGCGAGCTTGAGGAGGGAGGGAGAGCTCTAAGGAAAAATTGACCATAAAAAATGGAAATACATCCAAGACCCCAAATAAAACGTATGACACACCACTTTTTTTTTTTACAAGAATAATCTTTGTCATTAACAAAAGAAAAACAAAAAAACTTGGGAGCATTGACATAGAACGTATGGAAATATAGAAAAAATGGGTTGTAAATATTATTTATGTAGATTTTTCCCACAAATCCATAGTGCTTCCGAATATTTATACCACAAATAACAAAAACATAAAATATATCGGATATTCTCGAAATTTCGTTCTCAAAATTACGTAAAAGAACTATGTTGATATAAGAATAACATCCGTTGTATGATTTACATGCTTTCTTATAGGCAGCCGTTGATTTGCATTATGCAAGTATAGTATTTATACCATGTAAGGACACATGATTGCAGCATTTAAGCACAATCTGCGTATAATTTCGGGTAAAATTAAAAGTGAGGCAAAGAAATTAAGAGGACCCTATTAGGCCTGGACTACAAACTTATGAAACGGCTTTGGAAGTTCACCCCCAGAGCACACTAATGGCTCAGGTTCGTGAGAGGATTAATAAATTACTTCTGGAGATTCGGATAGTTCTTTCGTAGCCAACTTCGTAACGGTAAACTGTGATGGGAATCGCCATCACCTTCCCCATCTCTTAATATACTAAACCTGGACACTTCGCATCTGTGAAATTAAAGGGGCTAAGTGATTGGAGGAAAGTAGGTGTTAGAATGGATTCCTCAGCCGTAAATATTTTTCTCGGCGGGATGAGATGGCTAATTAAAATCTGGCGGAGAAAAAGAGTTATCGTTCAAGGAAACGAAGAGAAATATGACTACCAAGTAGAAGCAGCGTAAATCGAGCAAGATTTCCCATGTATCATTGAACATTGACAAATATGACTTACTGACTAATTCTGATAAGAAAAGAATACTCGCTGCAGGCCGACTAAGAGGAGAAGGGAGTTCAACCCTCTTAGTTAAAATTCTAAAATTCTTATCAATATGTGTGATCTTCCAAAAAATGTCAATGAACATAAACTATACCTAAAGAAAATAACATTTTACATCTTTTATAGCATTCAATTAATGAGAGGGAATAGAATATAAAACACGGCAAACGTCCCAGGGAAAGGAACGGTAGGACCATGAGTTCCATTAGATCCCATTACAGATTGGTCAGGGTGGAGATCTGGGACGACTCGTTCACGCTCCGAGAAAGAACCAAATGGCGGACAGAGATNATATATATATACACAAAGTATATGTAGAAAATAAAACACTCGCGGCTGCGATATGTAGCAATCAAGAACAAAAGATAGAGAGTGCAGAGCACACACCTAAAGAAAAATCAAAAGTAGCAAAATTATCAGGTATCTCTTACCTTTCAATATATATATATATATATATTGTTTTTATGAGTTAATTAAAGTGAAATGGAGGATTTTAAAATTTGGTCTTTCTGTAAACCCCCCACTTTTCATTTCCGATTAATGAACTCATCTAACAAAGAAAGATGTCCACTAATTTGGTTCCTCTGATGCCACATATGAAGTAACTTTTACTCAATCGGTTGGTAGTGCTCCCTTGGATCATATCTCGGTGATTAACTACAAATTAGCTACTGTAGTAATAGCTTTGGTCGAAATCCATTCAGAAAATAGAAATTATCTCAATACTATTTATCAGGTAAAACACTTTTACCATGTTGAGGTAGCTGCCTGGATAAAATTTCAAGGCTTCCAGCAAGGTATAGTCAAAGGGATGGCGAATTGCAAATTAAATATTTGAAATTCTCTAAATGTCTAATTGTTTCTGGTTGAAGATCCAGTACTGAGACTGAGATTTTTTTTTTTTTTTTTCCAAGAGCCACATATCTTGAACTCAGGCTAAAATCTGGTTGTACGCAGATACAAGTTAAGTTGCAGAAACAAAAGAACAGGCAGTAGTAAATCTATTTCAACAGAAAACCGGCATGAGGTTGGTCAAATGTTATGAGGATCTATGCGATCCTCCATAAAGGAGGATACATGGAGCAGAGACATCCATGAACATGCACATCAATGGTGCTCATACTCATTTGCCTTCAAGTTCCCCCGTCATATCAATTGTCAGTTATTTATTCTGCATTCTTCTCACTTCCTGTTTATGATTTCTGTTACTTTGTTTGTCGTGTTATTCAAAAACCTGAAATAAATATAATGGCTTAATGAATTAGCGTAATATATAAATCGCCCTGTTAGTGAAAAGATAAGTAATACAGCGTTACAAAAAGTAGTTCTTCGTCGCAGGTTACCTTTACAAAGAACAATTTTGAGGGCTCTTTTTCCTCAACGTTGATGTCTGACTAAACGACATGGAGAGAGCCAGTTGTTCAACTTTGGCTCGCGTGTTAAAATAGGTCTTAAAGCGGCAAATCCTTGGCACCTCGTACTCCCCTGGGTGGGTAGAAATCTGTTACGCCACTTCGGCGTGGGGAGATCGCCTACTGCCCGCATTGTTCCAGACTCATTAAGTGCCGAGTCATATTTCAGACAGTGGGGTACAGGGCGGCGGGTCTAGAGGCAGCCCGCACCCTCCACCACGAGAGTCGACCTGACACCGTATCCCTTGCTTGTTAGTAGGGGACTGGGTGACTTATCGGCCGACAGAGACACTGCAAACGCACTCGTTTGCGGCTTGCTTTTTATTGCCACGGTCATCGTCAAGAGAGTCATGAAGGGGACTGGAGGACTATGAACGGTGCAGTCTATTTGTACTTCGCTGGCAAGAGGGAGGTAAGTACTAACTAGGAGTGATGTCATCCTTACACTAACGCATGGAAACCCTAAAAGAGATTTATGTATTACTGAATGTTCAACGCTTACTGAAGAATCGGATTCCTGGAATGGATTCGGGAGTATCTACGGAATCGAAAGATAAATTATATTACTTAAACATTTATATAGACTGTGGACAATCTAGATTTTGGGATTTGCAGTTAAGGACTTTGTTGGGAAATACAATGTTTTTATTCTTATTTGCATCCATCATTAAACAACCTTAAAAAATAAAAATAAAAAAGTTATTGAAAAACCGAAAGAAAGACCGATTGAGAAGAAGAAAGAAGATAATAAAAATATTCAGGATTCAATACTTTAAGATTCAGTAGTTTAAGTAGCCCTTGAATTGCCCAAGTAATAATTCATTTCATAATTTCAGTTCAATTACTGAAAAAAAACTTGGATGGAAGATTTTGATCTCGGAAAAGATTTCCCTTCTTACCAAGTAATAAAAGCTAATTCGCAACAGTGGGTGCAATATTGATTTAGAGTAATGAAATTCAAGTATGATTTGGTCTGTGATTTAAAAAAAATATTTAAGGAGTTAGATACCAAAATAGAACAATTAGTAATTCGAATTTGAACGACCTACAACCACAATTAGTTTTTTATCTTAATGAAATTTGTTATGCCTCTTTTTTGCGAAAAAAAAAAGCTGCCTTAATTAATTAAGCAAATAGGTATGAGGGATTACCAGAAGTTTCAAGTGTGACTAATAAAAGTATTTAGATGCAACTGGTGTGATATTTAGTTTAGAGCAATGAAGCTAAACACGAGTTTGTTTTTTTGGTGTATGATAAATTTCAAGAATGTGGGACAATGCATGACACATAAAATCCAAATACAAATATTCATCAACAACAAATATGAAGAATTCGCTTAGCTAACACAGCTCTTATGTGACGGACTTCATAATCTAGACTTAATGTTTTATTCTAAAAATTTTTCTTTATTTAAAATTTTAATTAAATTTAATATCTATTTAGAAAGTAAGTATTATTACTTTCTAGAGCAAGGTGTTAGTGTAATGCATGTGACAACAATGAAATTTAAAAGTAGAATCATTTTGCTTCATACAAAGAAAAATATTTTATTGAGAAATAAATGATGTCACTAGGTCAAAGATATATTATATCACAATAGATAATAAATAGAGACCGTCATGACTAACAACCAATAAAAGTATGTTTATTTTAAATATTTCGTAAATTTAATTTAATCAGAAACATTACAATAAAATAGACCCCCTTATGTCATTAAATAAATGCTCAAATTTTATTTACTTTTTGTATACATTGTTGATTATAGAAAACAATGTCCTTCTTAAGAAATTCCAAAAAGGAAATTTATTTTAGAATGTTTAAGTCTCGTCCTTCACATGTAATGCGACATTCATAAATATATTAATGACTTTTCTATACTTCTCAATCTCATATGAATCTTAAGTGGAATGAGATGTTTCTTGTGGTTTTTTTTTTGGTACACCATAACAGGAAGTCGTGAGAACTTTATTGCCTTTTTTTTTTTTTTCTTTTTTTTTTTAATAGTGAAAAGGTAAGAGAGCTGGTGTTTACGCACCTCATATACAAAGAAATAACAAGTTTCACAAGGAAGAACTGGTTCACCTCGTTTAGAGAGGCAAAACGCTGGATTATGTGGTAAACAGACACGCAAATTACAAATAGCAGTTATTAAATGCAAAAAAAAAAATCTTTCGGCCCGGCCTACAGGATTCCGAAGTTCACAAAACGCGAACCATATGTTCGAAAAAACACTCAAATATCCAAGAAGAAGAAAGACTAACTCAATAGTAACTCAAAATGTGAATTTAAAATTGTTTAATGTCCTATTAATTTATTCATTTTCTCGCTTTAAAATCGATTAGTCGAACAGCTAAAGAATGTTTTTGTCAGTAAACAAAAAAAAAAAAAAAAAAAAAAAAAAAAAAAAAAAATCGAATGGAACTACTAAATATAAACAATAATTTATTTCTAAACATATATTGGCATTGTTATTGAATTGATAAATTTCCGAAATATAACAATTACAAAAAGTATTAAGATCTCAGGATACTATTCATAAATTCATCCTTCACTAAAATTCTGTTATGTTAGACAGTGAAATATATACAGAATTCAAATTAGAACTATTTTCCCAATAACGGAATAGCTAAGAAGAAAAATGTCTCTCATGTATGAGTTTTTAAGCTAATCAAGACACTCCTTGATGTTGGATAAATAAATGACTAACGCTGTAAATAAATACTTTTACCTAGAAAATCTAAAAGTAAAATGTGGTGGGTGCCTTTCGCAAGATAATGAGTTCCCTTCTCAGTGTAGAGCGTTATCTTCATTAATTATCTTTCTTAAAATGCGATTCTTTTGATATCTTATTTAATGTATGCTTCAAGAAAAATATATAAAATTGATATGAATTAAAATTGTATTTTACATCTATTATGTTGTACAATTGTTCTATTTTTTACACACGCAAAAACACTGTCACCCACACAAATTCTTGCACGCAAGCACACATACACATGTATTTAAAAAAATTCATTATTTATTTGTACTTGATCAGTTTCTAAATTTTAAAAGTCAAAATTGATGACAACTGTCATTCATGTCAAATTATATTAATGAAAACCTTAATAAAAAAAAGTTTCTCATAATTGGCTACCAAGAGTTGCATTTGTTATCCCATGAAATATAATACATATAGAAACATTCATACGATTAAAAAAACAAAAAAGGGATATGTATATTTTATACATAAATTGGATGATAGCTTAATTTCTAGGAAATAAATTTTTATTACAAATTTCTGATTAGTCTAGTATGGGTCATCAATAAAAAAATCTATATCTAATATTCAAAAAGAGAGTTTGTTGACCGTAGATATTATTCTAAGATGATTTTAGTTGGGGTTCGGTCGAGGTAGATCCAAAAAAACACAAATAAAAAAATGTATTTTTTTAATGAAGGATTATCTGCCAACGTTTCGGCTTACATTGTAAGCCATCTTCAGGGCTGTAGAAATACAATGNTTCGAATCGATACTGCGGTACTTTAAAGAGCCTCTGGCCCAATGGACGTTCAGAATCAAAAATGGCAGAGCGTCGAGGAGGATGGGGGAGCGGCAAACGTCCCAGGGAAAGGAACGGTAGGACCATGAGTTCCATTAGATCCCATTACAGATTGGTCAGGGTGGAGATCTGGGACGACTCGTTCACGCTCCGAGAAAGAACCAAATGGCGGACAGAGATCGCTGCGCTGGATGGTTTGTCTCAGGACTACAGGCCGTAGAAGACAATAGGTCCCCATGTGTAAGAGCGTGCAAAGCTATGACAGTATTTGCAAGAGTTTTAAAAATAAAGGTTTTTCGACTTTTGCATAAACGTGAGAAGCATATCATTAATTGTAATTTTATTACACTTTGAAAATAGCAGAAAGAGCCCCCCTCCCCCCCCCCCTATTGCAGTAAGTAATAATAGGACATATGTTCAATTATCATTCAAGAGGAATATCAATAATGACCTTAGTTATCTGTGGAAAGCTACAAGAGCGATTTAAAAACTGTATATGTGAATATTCAAGCGAAAATGAAACATTATTTACTCAAATACATACAAACATAGGTGTACTCAGAAGTATTAAAACAGTTTTGTCAAAATAATAAAGTTAAAAATACCTAATTTCCTATTTACCTTTCATTAATCAAACTGATATATGAATTCTTTAATTAATGAAATAAAGTGAGGGGAAAATAGTTTCAATGTAGTAGTTTTTGTAGGCTTATGAGAAAATTTATGTTTAATAACCGATTAAGTTATAATAGTTAAACGTTCAAACACCAAAACATTTATACGAAGAGTCAATAACAATGAGATTAATTTAAAATTTAACATGGTACGTTAAGCGGCTTCTTTTCTTTAAAAATAAAAAAATTAAACTTGGAGTTTAGCTGCTTACCGCAAATTAGCAAAACTAAGCTAATAAATTAATGAAATATGCTTATTTTATTAATTATTGAAATCGTTTAAGGGGTTTAAAGATAGGACCAATAGGAAAGTCCAGACAGTCTTTTCTTGTTGGTTTATGAAAAATCGCATGATGTATGATAGAAGTAACAAGTCATTGTGAATGGTTTATATATCATTAAAATTTTAAAGAATATTACTTAACATTCAACATAAACTCAACGTTAACGATATTGACATTCCTCTTAGTCTTACTTTTAAACTTATATAAAGTTTAAACGTAAGACTACGAACTTCATTAACTCTTGTTTGTGCCCACCTTTAACCAAATATGGGAAATGCGCTCAGTTTACACAGCGCTTGCGTGACGGCCTGCGAACTGCGAATGTCCGTATTTTGGGAAGAGCTAAACTATTCAGGTCTATCCTAGTGGGGCGAAGGAGAGTAGAAGAAAAAGATATGTGACTGCACTAATTGCCTGAACGAAGGAGACGTGGCCGCTAATTCCGACCATGGCTCCCAGGGTTTCGCCTGCAGAATCACACTTGAACAACTCCTACGACCGAACTTCAACATTCAAAACTTACATTGGGAAAGTGTCGTCACGCAGGGGATATATAAACTAAACAGGTCCAAACATATATGGCATTGTTATTGAATTGATAAATTTCCGAAATATAACAATTACAAAAAGTATTCAGATGTCAGGATACTATTCATAAATTCATCCTTCACTAAAATTCTGTTATGTTAGACAGTGAAATATATACAGAATTCAAATTAGAACTATTTTCCCAATAACGGAATAGCTAAGAAGAAAAATGTCTCTCATGTATGAGTTTTTAAGCTAATCAAGACACTCCTTGATGTTGGATAAATAAATGACTAACGCTGTAAATAAATACTTTTACCTAGAAAATCTAAAAGTAAAATGTGGTGGGTGCCTTTCGCAAGATAATGAGTTCCCTTCTCAGTGTAGAGCGTTATCTTCATTAATTATCTTTCTTAAAATGCGATTCTTTTGATATCTTATTTAATGTATGCTTCAAGAAAAATATATAAAATTGATATGAATTAAAATTGTATTTTACATCTATTATGTTGTACAATTGTTCTATTTTTTACACACGTAAAAACACTGTCACCCACACAAATTCTTGCACGCAAGCACACATACACATGTATTTAAAAAAATTCATTATTTATTTGTACTTGATCAGTTTCTAAATTTTAAAAGTCAAAATTGATGACAACTGTCATTCATGTCAAATTATATTAATGAAAACCTTAATAAAAAAAAGTTTCTCATAATTGGCTACCAAGAGTTGCATTTGTTATCCCATGAAATATAATACATATAGAAACATTCATACGATTAAAAAAACAAAAAAGGGATATGTATATTTTATACATAAATTGGATGATAGCTTAATTTCTAGGAAATAAATTTTTATTACAAATTTCTGATTAGTCTAGTATGGGTCATCAATAAAAAAATCTATATCTAATATTCAAAAAGAGAGTTTGTTGACCGTAGATATTATTCTAAGATGATTTTAGTTGGGGTTCGGTCGAGGTAGATCCAAAAAAACACAAATAAAAAAATGTATTTTTTTAATGAAGGATTATCTGCCAACGTTTCGGCTTACATTGTAAGCCATCTTCAGGGCTNAAATATATTAATAAACTTGAACAAACAGAAGTAAACAAGTTTCCCTCCTCTGTTTACTACCTCAAAAATGAATGCATTTATTAAGAGCACACACAAGCACAATGAGAGGCACTCTTCTTCGCCCAGAACAAAAACTGGGTGTTATCATTTTTTCCCCAGAGTTAGATACTGTCAATATGCACTTGCATTACGAAGAGAGTCATAATGGAGGGAATGTTTGACCAAGACAAATTTCCTCCACACGTCTATAAGGAGACGACAATTCACCTGAAGAGGATCCTGACGCCAGCCGAGTGCTGACTCACCAACCTTCGCAAATACTCTCGGTCGGCTCTCAATGGAAGTGTTTGCGGGCCCGGCTGAGGAAAGTGGGGTGATGTCACTATTACCTTGGCATCGACAAGCTGATTAGCCAGACGACTGCACCCACCTCTCACAGGAATGACAATCCCGCGAGAACTCTTACCGTAAAACTCTCGACATAAAACTGTGTACAAAAATTCTAATCAATCATTTAATGAGAGGGAATAGAATAAAAAAAATCTATCTGTCCTCGTCAGGAATCGAACCTGGATCTCCTGCTATCCGGGCCGGTATGCTAAATCCATTACACCACAAGGACTAGCTAGATATCTCATTAAATTCCCTCTACTCTAGCGAGAGCCTGTAGAGGGAATTTAATGAGATATCTAGCTAGTCCTTGTGGTGTAACGGCTTAGCACACCGGCCCGGATAGCAGGAGATCCAGGTTAGATTCCTGGCGAGGACAGATAGATTTTTTTATTCTGTTCCCTCTCATTAATTTTTTAAAATTTACGTGGCTTAAAAAACCACAACCAAATAAAATATCTATAAATTCTAATCAATCATTCGACAAGAACATAAACATTTGAAATTGAAGGTTTTTCTTTTTTACTACTAGAAAACTATGCATATTAATGCATAGCATTAGTTTCCGTATAAGCATTATCCAAGCCTACGAGTGTAAGCTTTTAAACTGTTCGCCTTGAGAGAGTTTTTATTTTCATTTATTCTTCTAAGTCCCAACTTACTATAATTTTTTTACTCTCCTGTCGTTATTTTTTTAAAATATAATATTGTTTTTGCAAGAGATGAGAACAGGATAAAAGAGTATTTTTCTTGAAACTGATAAGTCATTGAAATACAAAACTGAATAATACATTAACATAAAGTTTTACAACACATTTGCATATGAGAAAATCAGCTTATGCAACGTATTTGCCCATGACGCATAAGATAACTCATCAGATTGAATCGCGTGGCATTCATTCCTTTCCACTGAGGTGTAACACTAACAATTGTCATATTGATATATCAGAAGAGGAATTTGTTATTTATAATTACCCTTGTTTCGACTGAAAAAAAATATATATACCCCTCATATAGGTACACAGACCAATAGATAGAAATGCGACCTCTTGGGGCTCTGAAACTCAAAGCTACGTCGAATTGATCCTAATTCACTTCTATGAAAGAGGAGGAAAGCGAAAATATCTGAGCGGGGAAGTAAAAACCAAATATGATTTCGATAACTATTAATATGAAAGCACCCCCGACCATTAGATTTATTATTATTCAATACAAGACTTATTCCTCTCTCATAAAAAGAAGAAAAAACAAGACTTTTCCTTACACGGATAACGCAGTGATCCTCATATCCCGGGAAGATTGGCCGACTGGTTGGGCAAAGAGTCATCAGGAATATAAACTCAGATAATCCCACCCCTCTCGGGATAACTGGGTTAAAGAGCCTGCCGTCATTCGGGCTGAGCACTCTATCAACCATGAAATATGAGGTCGCATCTAACAGCTGATGACGACTCGTGCCATCTGGCTGCAAATACCTCAGCAGATACCAACTGAGACTGATACTCCCCAGATTTCTATAGGAGTGGATATGCCTCCTGGCTCCTCGGAAGATAGGGTTTGTAAAATCTCGAACTCTGTATAAGGGGGAATGACTGCGTTGGTATCATTCGACTGGAGGAAAATACTGGACGAGTCGAACATTGATGGATGGACATTTGTAATACGGAACAGATGTACGCCACTGGGACCAATCTCATAACATGCAATCTTCCAGTAACCTTTGTCTCTCTCAAAGAATAACCTCCAACTACATAACCTTCTCGAACCGTAATATAAATTAAATATGACATTAATACTAAATTCAACGTTTTCTTGATAAAATGTTTTGATAACTAATGGTATCACTTTTTATTGGAGTTAATTCTTGAAAATATAATGGGCTGTTTAGGTTAAAAAAATTACGGAGTAAATATAATACTATCTAAAAATTGTAAAAAATAAAATGAAAAGAAAAAAGTAGCAATTAACGAATCACAATGGAGAAGTGTGAATTCTCGATTATCTATCCCTTTCTCTCTATCCACCTGAGTGAAGGCGGAGTTTATGGAGGTCCTTCAAAACGATAATTCAACATAAATAATCGATGGAAGTCGGCTTTCCTCACCTCCGCTAAGGAGGCGATTATAAATAAATAACCCTGAAGAAGACTTTCACCGAGAGGTAAATTCCATCGTCGCCGAAGACCTGGCTTGACCTCAAGCGAACAGGAGAGCCGAGGTCTTATCCATCGGTTAAGTTGGATTTGTTTAAGACAACAACAAATTTGTTTTAAAATGAGATGGTCAACGCAGGCGTCAGAGCCCACACTATTGAAATTATAACGCACAAGACTCCATCCAAAAACCAACTGAACCGTTAAGGGAACAAATCTATCAAATATATCCATAAATTACTGAATTTTTGTCAAATATAACTGAGGTAAAGTTAATTTCACCATTATCCATCTAGGTGTGAATCATCCTGATAAAAAACTTAAGCCAGCGATGGATGTGTTCATTATAAATGTTAGTGCTCGACTTGCTAAATCCGAAGTTGAAATTCGGAATGCAATCTCAAAAAGTCAAGTGATACATGTAACTGTCAAATTTCAGCTTATGTTTATGATTTTTTTATTATTTATGTTTATTTATTTATTGAATGTGCTGTGGTACAAATTAATTCATCCAGAAATAAGTTTAAATAAAAACCGAGCACCCCTGCGCGAATTCACTATTACTTATTATTTTTTACATAGAAATGTAAAAGAAAAAAAAATAATAAATTACATTTTATATACTATCAATAAGTAGACATAAAACAGTCTGATTACCACACTGTTGTAATCTAGTCTATCCCTGCCTATGTCAACATTAATGCCATGGGTGATGTAATATTTCTGATATTATTAACACAAAGTATGAATACTCATTGTAACAAAAATCTTTATTTTTATTTTTCCGAAAAAAACCAATAAAACGGAGCAATATTGAATTTTAAAAATATTTTTTTCAAAAGTGATAAAACATTTTAATAAATACCAAAAATATGTAGTTGTTTTTTATATTAAACCATAAACTGGTTATTTTCCTTCTTTTCTACAAAATTTTAGAAAAAAATATTATATTTAGAGTCAACCATAACTTTGATTTTATTCGTTTTAGCGTACTCCCCTGGGTGGGTAGAAATCTGTTACGCCACTTCGGCGTGGGGAGATCGCCTACTGCCCGCATTGTTCCAGACTCATTA
>KZ807334.1:300155-312254 GCA_000696205.2 Oncopeltus fasciatus | reverse complement strand
TTTTGAAAAAAAAATTTTTTTTTGAAATAATATAATATTTAATAGCTCTTAAATATTAAAAGAGCTATTAAATAGAGCTATCTTTAATATTAAAAGTAAAAAGGATTCAGGGCATCATGGCTAAGACCGGAGGATCTAACGGTTCTCCGATTCAGAGTACTCGGGAATTTCGGAGGTGATATTTTATTGGAGGATAAAAACGGAGGATATCAGACAAGCAGCACCCACGCTTCCATATCTTTCTACCGTCTCTTTCTATTCTTCACATTTACTGTTACTTTACAACACACATATATATATATATATAAGTATTAAATATGGAAATGATGTTTCCCTGATCCCTCATATAAACACCACATGCCCCAGACTTACGACTTCAAGGCGCTTTTTTATCAGTATTTTCTTTTAAACCTGTCATCGTGTTCAGCCGTAACTAGTCCTTGAGGTCATTACTTCTCATTGGCTTTCATTTACCAGTTGCAAAAGTGTTATTCATAGTTAGCAGGCTTTGGTCATGCCGTTAACGCCATAAATTGCGTCCAATGGGCAGCTCTCTGTTGTTTTGTAGGAGGGAGGAGTGTATTACTCCCTGCTGAGGGAAGGCTAAAGTTGCTTGAACCGTCCATTGTAAAGTCCATCAAAAACGAAGAAAACAAACATGGAAATTTCGCACAGTTAATGCAGCTAAATGTACATTTTGAACACCTACACCATTCACAACATATCTGGAATAAATCGATGTGATGTTTGTTGAAGAAGTAATATATTATAACATATTGTAAGATGCTATGTAGTTATTGGTAAACATATAACAATGTTTCAAGTTCTCTTATGTTTTGACATTGGAAATTATAGGGGCATAAACAATAAGACTTTTGCATTTGCATTCTAATACTTTTAAGGAAGTTGAACCTTGGCTAAGACAAAGAAGAATATAAAATAGTCAGCAGCTTGGATCACTTAAAGGTAGGTAGCTTACTTCAAAAGAATACATTAGCCGCATATCATTGGTCGAATTACGACTTCCTCGTCACTGCAAATGCGCGGTGCATGTGATCTGACAAGTTTACCTATGATCACAGACATGTTTGTTCTCGGAGACCCCTGTATTACGTGACGGCTATATGCACCAGCTTGAGGAGATCAGTAGCAAAAACACGGTATTATTTGTGTTGTGCCGTTTGTCACGGTCCCGTATCTCGGACTGCCCATCGGAGAGTGGGATAAGCTCGGAAGCGAGGACACTATTAAGAATTCACTGATATCGATTGCTTCAGACGCGGGAGTAAATGCCTTGTGCGCTTCAGACGGAGACACGGGGAGCAGAATAGTTATTCCCTGTTGCATATCTAACACAGACGCAGAGTAAAACCATTTCCTCAAGGATTACTTCTAGCAGTGGCCCATTAATTTTGCATAAGTAAATATCAGATTCAATTGTCCTTAACTTCTCTTTGGAATACATGAATTTCAAAATGGAACTGACTAACAAGTGGTGCAATCTATACGCATTTTTTCACTAACCATAAGCGTTAGAAAAACTATATTTAAATTAAATAACAAAAATCCATACGCCGAGAGAAATTGATCGTATGTTAAAACAGTTAAATAACCATTAAAACCTAAAGCACATAGACCTGGTGCTATCATATTAATTTATTTCTTAATAAGTGTAATTATTACTTCTGTTCATCTAAACAGAAATAAGTAGAAACAAGATATTATACTATATACTTAGTTATTATGATTTTATATTATTAAGAAAGATTTTGCGAACATTTCATGTATGGTTATTTTTCCCATGATGTTGATGTAGATTTTTCATTTAGATTCCTTAAGATACAACAGAAAATACTCCAATATGCAATTAAATACAGCAAACAAAACAGGAATAAAGTATCATTGTGATTTAAATTATAAAAACATTTAATCACCCACTTACAGATTATATTTATTTACTGATAATTCAAATGAAATTATGCAATGACCATCTTTTCCTTAATACCATGAATTTTACAGATACATAAACATACTTCACTTGATCAGCTATGCACATAGATTAATAAATACAAAATTACAAGAAACAACTACAATTTAAAACCATTTAAAACTCCTTGAAATGCCTGATAACTTAGAATTTCGTGTAAATGTTGAATTTAGGGGCGCAATGGTAGCTAATGTAATCAAAAGGGAGACTAACACCTAACTAAAAAACAATAACCTTGAAATCAAATATTGTGTGAGTCTATATAGCCTGTCAAGGATTCGAAATTTAAAAATCTTGGACGAGAGTCTTCAAAAAAAAAAAAAAAAAAAGCTACACGATTTCTTTTTCAAGGAATGTGAATATTTCTGAAAAAATTAAAATTAAAAAAATAATTTAAATTTCTAAACTTCATTTAGAAGCTTAGCATATTTTCATAAAAATTCAATTTATATTTAGAAAAATAACAAAGCAAAATAATAATAAACGGATAAGGATCATTTCTTGGGAACTCAGAGAATGATATTGTTTATGATGAGGGAAGTATGTGACGAGAAGACCAAGCCTGTACAGGAAGGAGCCAATTGAAAGATGCCAAATGCTTCCTTCTTCTGAAAAGGAAATTATGTTAACACATAAATAACTATTGGAATCCTTTTAGGCCTGCTTCGAACTTTCCCAAAAGTTATAAAAGCAGCTCACCAGCAGTACACCAGTCAGTGTTCAAGTTTTACATTTCTCCGTGTCAGATCGCGTGTCTCAGAGCCTCGGGCTGGTTATAGTCTTTGCAGTGCTGGTAACAGTTAAGTAGCAGTAATTAGCAAGTTCTTTTGAGGACTCTATCTAATAAGCACATTTAATTTATTCATACATATATGAAATTTGATTTAAGTCATTTTTTTTCTACTTCTTTATTTATTTATTAATTAATTAGGGCAGTAGGTTGGTATGTTACTAATAGGTATATTTATTTGTTATTTGCTTAAATTTATATTTTTTCTTAATTATTATTGACCCTTAGCCCATAACAATATTTAAGAATGCCTTTTAACTTATCAAAACCAAGAATATTATTCTACATCCTACATAAGAGCAAGCAGAAGTNTCTTTCGCAAACTAAATTAGCATTGGAAATAAATACACCGAGGAGAAAATAGAGGCCTCTATTTCTTTGTAACTACACAAATAAGCATTCTTGACATACACATTACATAGGAATGAAATTTCCTCAGCTGCAGTTAGTTCATGTATGTATAAAGGTAAAAATTATTTTAATTATGTTTGGAACGCTGTTTCAAGTATGAAGGAATAAAGATTTTATGTTCCAAAACTGGAGTTGTTTCAAAACCAACAATTGCGCTTAAAAATTTGAAATAAGGTCCAAATAGAACCCTTTAATTTAAAAGAAAAAAACGTTTATTCTGTATTTGAAATAAATCTCAAGTAAATATTGACAACATAACACGAAACTCTGTTATGTTACTGTTCATACATTGAAAAAAACATTTTCTGTGGAAAAATATAATATAAGTTCAATAATCCATTTAATAGCTTTAATGTTTAAATTAAGTCAAAAGTTTTCATAATTAACTTTAATATTGCTTTATAAATATCTTTATTTTTTGTCAATTGTAAATATTCTGGAGCAAAAATAATTTTAATAAGGAAAATTCGCCCTAAAAGTTCCCTCCTACATACCAATGTCCCTGCACAAATATTGTTAAAAACTATGGTTAGTAAATACTCTTAAGGTTTACATAAATTTGTAAGTAATATTTTAATTCTTTTATAATATTTTCATGTTTTTATGGATTTTACTTGTAAATAAAATAAGATTATAAATCAATTAATACTATTGAAAAAATTAAAGAAAATTACAAGTTACAGCATTTTGTTAAAATAAAACAAAAAACAATTACTATGCATTGACGAGAAAAATCTTGCCCCTGGTGAAGAAAAGTTCTCAATATGCAGAAGGAATCAAAATCAAGTTAAATATATTTTCATGAGAAAAATCTGCTAATGTGATACACCATTATAACTTGAAATTCCTATATTTATAATTAATTCTTTTCTGAAGTAGAATGGAAGTCTTGGATTTGAATTTGATGAGTCTTAACAACCACTCGACTAGTTGAAACAATTTCATTTGAAGTTATATATCATAGCTTAAGAAGAAAACAGTTTCAATTATGATTTTCATCAAATTCAAATTCATTTATTCGACCAAATTATAGATTTAATTAGAGAAATTAATTATAAAGGGAGATTTAATAGATTATAAAATTTTCACTCTGTATGGGCGGAGTGGAGAGAAAACTAATCTAGCCGTATCGAACAGAGGATTTCGGTCCAGTGTGAATCTGAAACGGCCCTATAATAAAAACAAATGACTAAATAAATGCGAGGCTGGGAGATTACAGCGGCCGGAGAGAAGGCTGGATAATGAGGCTCTAGGTATAATTGCCAGGAGGAGTGGATGATAACAGCTATCAAGAATATCGCTTCTGTCGCAACAAGTAATGTAGCCCTGAACCTCGGGATTCGGGTTTTGCCGTTCTCTCCCCCCCCCCCTCCAATACTCTATCACATGCGATACAAGTACTTACATGAGAGTACTTTTACTGCAGTAACTTAAATCACCCACCGCACTCAGCCGTCTTCGAGGAGTAACTGTTTGTATTTAAGCTAAATATTATAACCAAAATCACTTTTTTTTTTCTTTTTTACTTTTATTTATTACATTCTGTTAAATAGAAACATTTTGTAATATGATTACAATGAAAAGTAATAATGACATTCAATGTCAATCACATGAGAGAAGGTGACCACTGACACCGTTCTAAAATTATTTACAGACTAGGTCCGCAGGAGGTCACGGGGCCATCTTCGTCTGAGTCGACGGGGAGGTTTGTAGGGGTTGGAGTTGGAAGACAAGGTCTGTGCTAGTGGATTGGGAGGGTATGGCAGTTTACTGTGGAAAAGGGTAAAGCAGGAAGAAATGAGGTCTTAAACAAAAAGGATATTAAAATCCTGGTGAAGGGAGGAATTGGATACGTAATAGAGAGCATTTGTAATTATTCTCAGGGTTTTGGATTGAAAGGAATGAATTATTTGGACGTTGGAAGGCGCCAAGCCAACCCTTCTACCCCGTATGTCCAGATGGGCCGTAATAGGGTCTTGTAGAGCGTCAGTTTGAATTCTATCGTAAGATTGCAGTTCTTATTCGTGAATCAGTAAAGAAGTCCATATCGCCGAGTTCTTGTCTTATAATTTTAGTATGTTCACCCCTTGTGAGTCGTGAGTCAAGATGGAACCCCAGGAAACGAACGGAATTTGAATTTGGTAAAGGAACATTGTTCTGAAATTCAAAATTTCAGGGAAGCCTTTTTAAAAATCGCTCATTAACGAAGGAATTTAACTATGATGAGATAGCGCTTACCCAATCTACCTTCATGGCCTGTCTAGAGCAAACTTCAGTGGTCAATCTTAAACGTTCATTGCTCTCTCAGAAATCTAAATTAAATTTATTATTTTACTCTTATTAATTTAACTATTTAATGAAACATGGGAAATCTGCACAGTCACTACAAGGAGCTGTATGACGGACTTTTTTTTTTTTCAATATACAATTATATTATATNGTAAGTTAGGCTCTCGCTTATTATTATGATTATAATCCCAGTAGAAACTGACTGTTGTATTTACTTTGTTACTAAGGTTAATATATAGTTCCTGTCCCGGGAAATCCGCACAAAGATTGCATTGGTTACAACTTTTCTGCTATTTCTGCAATAGAACTTACAGGAATTGTTACAGTGTATATTCTCTCGTCTTAGCGAACTTGGAATATTATTGTAAAGAAGTTAGGTTAAAACATAGAAGACGTAAGAAAACGAAAAATAAATAGGAAAAATATTTATGAGTTGGCACGCTGAATGAAGGTTTCCAAGAGATCAAGTCGGGAAATTTATTAAATAATTATTTAAATGATTGCCCACAATATTTATGAGAATAAATAAAAAAGCACGTACTACTTTCCTATACAATTTACAGAAAATTATATTTATCTAGAAATAATTCAAAAGAGAAGAATTCTTGTTTACGTAGAGGAATACTTCTAGAACGTCCGAGTGCTCGCAACGTTCACCCCCGTTGATTTACAGTACAGCCATTTTGTTCCAGCATGTATTACACGGGCAAATTTTCACTTTCCGCTCAGCAAACTCAATTTATTTCATAAAGCCAGACCATAGAAGGAGGAGCCTCGAGGGGAGAGTGCACTACCCACCGTGGAGGGTGAGGTTGGAGGCTTATTACCCACTGTCATAATTTTCCGCGTGTAATTTTCTCCAGTCACCTCAGCCAATTACTTCTATGTTCAAATCACTTTATTTATTTATTTTGTTAATATTCTATGATCCCTTCCACAACGTTCTTCCATTCCTCCACATTTTATGCTTCCTTTTCCCCTCGGGTATTTAACAGCTAGTCTAAGGTCTTCGTTGGGTTTTAATAGTCGCTACACCAATATGTAGTCCTCTAAAACTAAAGTCCACTAAACTATACAACATTGTTTTATTAAAGAAAATAATTGAAATCAACAAATATAGTATGTTTAAAGCATTAGTTGAAAAAATGTATTTTCTTCTTTCACGCGCGCGCACACACACAAAGGCTACCTAACTAGTCTTAAGGTAAACTTATAGATTTTACTCGTAAGAATGAATCTGAATAATTTCAAAAACAATAAACATTCTTGAATTTATGTTGAAAAATATTTATAAACATAGAAAATTCTTGAAAGGCTAAATAAAGACTAACCTCAGTCATGGAAATGTGAACCTAGGAACAGGACGTCCTCTCTCGTCTTCATGATAGGCAGCCCTGAAGATGGCTTACAATGTTAGTCGAAACGTTGGCAGATAATCTTTTAAAAAATACATTTTTTTATTTGTATTTTTTTTGGATCTACATTGGTCAAACCCCAACTAAAATCATCTAATACTAACCATAAAGTTTTAAACTTATTTACAAGTTTGCCTATTTTGCTAATATGTTACATCTAATTAAATATTTTTACTCCAAAAATGATTTATTATCATATATTTTTAAGAAAAACATTGTTAAAAAGGTATGTATTATTGGCTAATTATTGTATCATAAATGTTTGGATTGTGTAAATAACAAAATATGGTAAGGATCGTTTTTTTTAATATAGAAGTGTGATATTTACTAAATATCAGAATTGGTGCTTTTATTATTTTAAAAGTTAATTATAATTAAAATATGCACAGTAGCAAAATAAATAAATGAACAAAGTCAACCTTAGCAATGCAATGTTAAATATAATTTGACAGAAACAAAAAATATGGAGTCTAAGAATTTAATCTTTCAAGAGGAACTTACCAATAATTAACTAGGTGTTTATTTAATTTATTTTTATTTTGTTTTCGCGACCATTATCTAAAGGCCCATTGTTTGACAAAAACAATGGGGCATGAACTTGGGTCTTTGTTTGTTTTGAGAAGAGAGATAATGGCTCTCGGACTAAGTACTAAGTGTAGTAGTTAAGAGTAAAATAAATAAACAAACTCCCTCTGTCTGATGAACTGACTCAGGTGGATTTCGAAGCTCAACTCGGAACTTTAAAAGATGGCGATATAAGAGACAGATAAATATTACATAATAAGTCTTTCCGTATAATAAAATTTAAAAAATAAAAAGAAATAAAACAAAACAAAAAAAAATCCACAAGATTATGTATGAATTACGATAAAAATACAAGTAACAATAAGCGATTTTAATATTATTGACTCAAGAGTTAATTCAGGTTAAAAAGCAGGTATTCTTTAAGTCAATAATTATTGCAGACAAGTTTATGTGGCTCTTAAAATTTTACGATACATAGATAATGCTAGGGAATATTTAGTAATCTTCAAACTTATGTTTCTTTTGTTGTTTTATTGGTAAGATTGCAAATTATGAAATCGGACAGTCATTAACAATCAAGAGTGGAATTTCCTTAAATAATAAAGCATAAGCTCAGTGAAGTCTCTTGAGGAGTTATGCAACTCCCTTGATTCTACTGAATGGGCCCTGAATTATGGCAATCCAACTAATCCATTTGTTATTGCCTTGTTACTTATCGATTAGCTTCATGTCAATAAGAGAAAACTGCTGAATTTGAGAATTATTAACGTAAATTCCATTACTCTCACTCACTCTCTCTGACGTGGGTTTTCCATTTGGTTGCGGAGCGTGTCCCAATCAGGGCTCGAGGGGGTGTCGTTAGAAATGGCAAGGGAGAGATTCGTACCCAAGACCCGAAGCGATCTTATCCCTACCCACGGGGGCTGCCCACGCTTTCCTGAAGAACTGTAGAAGTGTTTCGTGTGGCTCGCCGGCTGATAACGGCCGTGATAACAGGGACATCAACCTCTACCCCCTGCTTCTGAGCTGAGATCAGGCTCCCTTCACCTGTCCAACTCTTTTGTCTCGATCTGTCGACTTTCTCTCTCTCTCTCTCTCTCTCTCTCTCTCTCTCTCTCACTTACTCTCTCTCTCTCTCTCTCTCCATCTCTTTCTCTCTCTCGCACACTCTCTCTCTATCTCTTTCTCTCTCTCGCACACTCTCTCTCCATCTATTTCTCTCTCTCACTCTCTCTCTCACCGACACACCATTCCGCCGCTTCTTTCAGGACCATTAATTTTAATTTTTAAATATTTTATTTTGGTTGTGGTTTTTTTGAAGAAGGAAGAGTGAATTGAGTGAGATATCTGGCTGTCCTTGTGGTGCAACGGTCAGCATACCAGGCCCGGATAGCAGGAGATCCAGGTTCGATTCCTGGCGGGGACAGATAGATTTTTTTATTCTGTTCCCTCTCATGAAATATTTATTAATTTATATTTTATCGTGATTTTACTTTATTTTTAAATTAAGACAAATTAAGCATGAAAGTAAGATAAATAAGAAATATGGAATGAATTGTTGACCGTCAAGTTCTATGAAGAGAAAATTTTCGGAAATTCGGTCATGGTAGTTTAACTAAAAACTAATTTGTAACCAAAAAAGTTTTTATTTTAGTCAATAATTCAGCCTGAATATCAGGCCTTCATCAGGGCAAAAGGGCGATGGGGGAAAGAGAGGCTCATGCTCAACTGAGCCTACACCATGACAGAAGATAAATAATTACTAACGTATTTGCATTCTGTTCAACTGTACTGGAAGGAAATGTATTCTGGTCCATAGTTCTTTTAATGGATAGTTCTCTCGATACAGTTGCTCCTTTTCATTAAAAGTAAAGTTTTGCGGTTCATAGGAGGATCTTCAACAAATAGATCTGCTGATTTTCATTTATTATTCGCTTTTAGAATTTTTACGTTGTCATGAAGTTAACATTCTTAATATCAATTCAAATTGAAGGTTTGATATTGATTACTCCTAATGCTTTATTATAATAATTGAGTGAAATCGAAACAGTAATGAAACACAGTTGTGTTACGAGAGTCATTAAGAAATAGGGTGGCGATATCAGCTATATTTGACAAAGCTTTGTATATTAAAAGAAAGCTTTATAATTAATAAAGTAGAGAAGACATATGATGATTTGCAATATCATTATAAGTAACAAAACACAGGTAGTCATAGACCTATCAAATGGAATTTCCAGTACACAATCATACAGATTTCCACGCTAAGGTGACTAGTAACTGTAAGGATAACGTTATGTAGTTTGAAAAGCTAAAAATTTCATTGAAAGCGCATTAGAAAGGCTAGGAAAGTCATTATTTTTCATATTGAAGTAATTCGAAGAGAAAATAAATAGTCACAGATAATTTCGAAATTGAGGAGTAAATAATAAATAAAAAAAGTTTTTCAAAATGGGCGGCAAGAAAAAACTTTAGAGATAATTATTTTTAGAAGTTCTTCACAGACATAGTGCAGTAAATAATATGAGTAGCTCTAAACATAAGTTAACTTTTAAAACATATAATTCAGACTCTTGACGCCATAAAAACCAAAACAAATCACTGAAGAGGACCGGTTATATCTCGGAGGCTGTCTTGTGCCACGGAATAGAGAGCGGGGGGTTTTATTTAGAACTAACAAAGAGCATTATCAAAAACAGAAATACCCGTCTCGCAGAAGCTCTTGAAAATAGCACGCTATCATGTGAGGCTTTTAGGCACAGAACAAACTGACGAGAAATAAACAATTTAAAATTGCTAAGTAAGCAATAAACAAAATACAATTAACTATAAGTGGCGTGGGAACTACAAAAGGAGATTAATTAAATGTTTAAAATAACTGATTAGGGTAGAAACCAAACCAGTAGTCGAGGGGTATAGTAAATCTCTGAAACAAGATGGACTAAAGATTCAGTCTCAGGGGAGCTAATTAAACTAATTAGTATTCCTAATATCGGTCGTATATCTGTTCTTACGGGCCTAACCTCTAAATTTCAAAAAGAACTGAATTCCGATTAAATAACTCCTATTTCAAATTGATAAGGACTTTCCAGACTTTTAAATCAACTCCAGGATCTACGATATCTTTTATTTGACACTTGGAGCAAAGCCCCCATCAGAATTCAAATCTATTTTAATTTAAGAAGAGAAAAATTATCGCTAGGTCACCTCCGTCCACGAATGACAATGATTAGCAAATGGTTTTAAGTGAGATGAGAGAAAGGAGTGAGTGAATAATGTAGAAATAGAGTAGTGTGAAGAAAAGGATATTAAATCCACAATTTTTGTAAGGCTGTAGATGATATAGACAGCATTTCAAATGATCTTATAGACCTTTGATTGGAAATATAGGATTATTAGAAAGTTAGATGTCCAATAATTAAACAAAACATTTTTCGGATGCTATTTAATCTTACTCCCAACGAATTTCCAGGCCAATACAATAAATTCTCGTGGAAAGTCTGAGGACGTCATTCCTCTCGAGTTAAGAATGGTCATCCCAGGTATAGGGGATGATTTTGTTCGTCAGAGAATTGGAGAGCGATTTTTCCAGAGCAAGTGCATCTTTCGACGGTATTTGTCAAACAGAATCCTCGAGGACTCGGTTACATCATGGGACATACCAATTGCGTCGAGGGAAATAACACTCAAACTGAATTTTCCTGAGACATACAATACTCAGGAAGCCTACAGTTGGGTTGGCATACCAACCTACCAATTTTAGACCGCTGAATATTGGTGAGAAACAGCATGATATACAAATAATTAATAAGTTAAATGGCAATGCAGCCGGTCTCCAATGGCTGTTTTATTATAGGGGACTAATGATATTCCTTGAACATTAGCATAAAACAATATTTCATTTGGAACCAACCCAATGAAATCTGTTCTCGCATTGAAAGGCCGCCCACTGAATATTGCAAATTTGTCGAGAGGGGATCTCATTTTCACGCCTCGAGTGGCTGATTTAAATTAAGTGGATGCAATAATTATTTGATGCCATGATTTACTGGTACAAAATACCAAGAGTAGACCATTTCTATGTGGCATAACCGTAATTACTTAATTTCTAGAACACCCAGTTTTAATGTAGAATTGAAGACTAGGATCCATGCTTTTTATGCTCTTTTCGAAGGACGATTTGGAGAAAGATTTCAACACTCTTCAAATAATTGCCAGAAGCTCCTACCAGATTTAACCTTTTTGTTCCTAATTGTGACTGTATGCACTAATTACCTAGAGATAACGTCACATACTTTGTCCTAATTAAAATACAAAAACCCAGAGAAACAGTATTTTTAAATGCTAAACTGTTGTCCCCCCTAAGTAAATAACTATTAAATGATTAATAAATAGGTCCTAAGAAAATAAATCATAAATAAATAAATTGTGAGTTCTCTCGAATAATATAGTCTGGGGAACAAATAATATTAATCATTTACTCCAATATGCTTTTACTTACATCCAAATGAAGCACGGAAAAACGGTAAAAAGTTGGTATAGGAGGATAACAGTGCATTTTTTTTAATGCTTAGAAAATGATTCTGGACCTATTTTTGCTAGATGTCGCTTGGAAGGTTGCGACAGTCCGTTACCTTTCAGGCATAGTTCGTTGTAATTAATGTATATATATATAGGTATAT
>KZ807334.1:232619-242684 GCA_000696205.2 Oncopeltus fasciatus | reverse complement strand
GATTTTGTGAGGTCAAGAAATTGTCGTATGGATATTGAACACTTGTTTTTCGTCGAGACAATACTACAAATACTCATCTACCTGATGGAGTCTAAAACCGAAAACAAAATTGCACAGCAATTAATTATTTATGTGAAGATGAAAAATGTGATTAATGCTGGCATGACTTAAGTCCTATTATTTCTCTTGTAAAATAACAAATGACTCATTAGATAATTAAATCAATATAAAATGACTATGTAAATAAAAGGATAATTAGAGGATTTATACAGGATATAAGATATCCTAAATTCAATTGATTAACCTATTCAGACAAAATAATAATTTTTGGGCAGCGACTAGTCAATAAGAATTTATTAAAAATTCTAATAACTTCCGAGTAAAACAGGAGTTTTGTTCAATTAAAAAAAAACTNAGCATTCACTACTTTCTATTTAGATAAGCATAAGTATACGTCTTAACCGTTGTATGCGATCTTTTTGTTAAGTTTTTTTATTTAATTTTTCTTATTCCACGTTCTTAAATGGACGAACCCAATGTCTTCTTTTTTTAAAAGTATATGTACTGCCGAAGCGAGTAATGTCTTCTTTCACAAATCTCTTTTACAATTTATACAACGAACACCATTCCCACAATAGAAAAAATTTCAAGAAACGAAGAGAATTCAAAAGACGTCCTACCTAATAAATACACACATACGCAAACCGCTCTGAGATGCTTTACTGATCACTTATTGAGTCTAAAATTTTAAATTAATTATTTGCTCTTTATTATAATAATAATTGTTCTGTTCTGATGAATAAATCAGATAAATTTTACTTTTCGGATATTTTTACTTCAGACCCAATTCTCAACGCTTACTTAATCCTAATGTCCTAATCCATCCACTATTCTAGACATACAATGACGTGTTCTTCAGCCGTTGGTAGTCGGTAAAGGAATACCAAGTGTGGTCCCAGGATATGTAAATGGGGCAGGGGGTCATGAGTAACACTCTGACTGATGGTAAAGCAGGCCCACAGACAAAGGGAAGAGACCGACACAGGGGCGGGCCGCTACCTGCTCAGAGAGGGTCAAGAATCTTGGGTAGCAATCGGCCTGAAAGAGACAAGTCATCAGGAACCATCCCGAAGGAGCACCGGGGAATCCTGACGGGGCCTCTTTTCAAAAGGGATTCGAATAATTGCAGAGGAATAAATTTAGTAATCGCAGGACAAAGTGGTCTGTAGTGATTTGAGAGTATGGATATTGGGCGGAAATCATTGAGTGAGGAAGGATTTTACAAGAGGCTTAACAATGGCTGTATTCAATGCTGTAGGAAGGACTGAATNCTTTAATGATATTTCAATTTTTTTTTCTTGTCAATAAGTTGTTTGTTTGCATGTTTTTTCAAATTGGTTCTTTTTCAAATTGTTTTCATAAACTTTTAATTGTCTTACATAGCTTTCTACATTCATACTCTTGATATCACATTATATTATTATTCTCTATTACATTAATTTCAAATATTATTGTATTCTCATGACATTGTATTTCTACAGCTCTGAAGATGGCTTACTATGTAAGCCGAAACATTGGCAGATATTCCTTAAAAAATACATTTTTTTAATTAGTGTTTTTTTGGATCTACCTCGACCGAACCCCAACTAAAATCATCTTAGAATTCAAATAACGTTCTATCACACATTCCTAAAACTACTAAATACACACATAAGCAAACCGCTCTGATCATTCACACTGAGTCTAAAATTTTAAATTGATTATTTGCTCTTTATTATAACACTAATTGTTCTGTTCTGATGAATAAATCAGATAAATTTGTTTAGTTCATGCATTCTTTTTTTCCGGATATTTTTACTTCAGACCCAATTCTCAACGCTTACTGAATCCTAATATCCTAATCCATCCACTATTCTAGACATACAATGACGTGTTCTTCAGCCGTTGGTAGTCGGTAAAGGAATACCAAGTGTGGTCCCAGGATATGTAAATGGGGCAGGGGGTCATGAGTAACACTCTGACTGATGGTAAAGCAGGCCCACAGACAAAGGGAAGAGACCGACACAGGGGCGGGCCGCTACCTGCTCAGAGAGGGTCAAGAATCTTGGGTAGCAATCGGCCTGGAAAGAGACAAGTCATCAGGAACCATCCCGAAGGAGCACCGGGGAATCCTGACGGGGCCTCTTTTCAAAAGGGATTCGAATAATTGCGGAGGAATAAATTCAGAAATCGTAGGACAAAGTGGTTTGGAGTGATTTGAGAGTATGGATATAGGGCGGAAATCATTGAGCGAGGAAGGATTTTACAAGAGGCTTAACAATGGCTGTATTCAATGCTGTAGGAAAGACTGAATTTTGTAGTGATAAGTTTTAAACGTGAACGAGTACTGTAAGGATGACTGGTAGGCGTAATTTTATGAAATGAATTGGGAGACCATCGCGTCCTGACTGACTTTGTTCAGATTTTCATAGTGGTTTCTAATACGTCGGAGGGGGTAATATAAGAAAATTAAAAGTTTTCGTCACTGAAGGATATTAGGTATAGGAAATTGATATGGCAAAGGTAAAGAAGAGGCTGAAGAAAAATGCGCATTGAATTCGTCAGGGGTTGCAGGGTAAACAGTTGATCCGGTAGACTAACACAGAGAAAGACGACGAAGCAATATTTAGATTTAGAATCCGGAGCAGAGGACAAAGTATCGTGAAAATAAGTACTCTTTTCCTTCCTTATTCCTGATTCCGGAGCTTCTGGTACATTAGATAGTCATCTGAGTGCCTCGTGCGTCGAGCACGCCTTCTGGCACCTCTCGAAGCCTTCTTAACTCGCGAATCTCTTCGCTCTTCCACGAAGCGGCGGGAGACGGATAAGGTCAGAAGAGCTTTTGTGACGGTCACATATTATGGTATCAGTGGAAGTCCCTGAAAACCCTTGGATCCCAATCAACTGCTTCCAGGTCGTCCTGAATGGACTCAAATGTAATACATTCAGTTTTTCGAAAGAACACATATTTAGGAGTGATTATTGAAGAAACGAAATTTTCAGAGGAATGAATGACGAAAATGTCTAGCCAAGTGTTGGAAAATCGAGTAATGTGCAGAGGATAAATAATAACTAATAACATGACGTTCAGAAATTATTCATCAAGTAATTCTTTCGGATAGATACCAAAACAGAACCTTTATTTGATATATCAAAGGACATACCCAACGTTTACAAGTAGGTATATTACTTCTCTTTAATTCTTCGCACAACCAGGATATGATTGTGGCTTCAATCAGAAGCTAAAGATTGTGTTTGTTCCGGTAAGTCAATCAAGCAGAAGCTGTAAGGAAGATTCACGATGCATTTTTATTTCATAAAAACTAGAACAAAAACATATAAGAAAATGGCGTTATATTCTAGTAGCTTTTCGGCTAAGGCCTTCTTCAAGTTCTGGGTGAGTAATGGCGGTAATGACTGCGGGAGGCAGGTGTTCACACAACGTGACCAGCCAGTAAAACCTTATTTCACACCTAACACTTGTAGGAATCGTTAGCTTTAATGCTTCATGGAAAAATACATTGAAGCCTCTTGTCAATATCACCTAAGATAGCTGTCATATAATTGGTTTCATGTAAGAGATTCAACGAAGAGAAAAGGATTCGGGATAGTTAAAATAATATAATAATAAAATTGAGAAGGATAGATATAACAATATTATCAAAGTGGAAAATTGTGAACAGACAGAAACTTTGGATATTCAACACAGAAGGGTGCACCGCCATAATCCTTCCCTNATTGATGAATAAGAGCTACTAAAATGATATTAATAAAATATTTTTCTTTTAAATTCATTTGTTTAATAAAAAGCCATTTACCTTCAACAAATTTGCCAAGAGTTAAATCGATTTAATGGTATCAGTAAGTCGGTACATGATCATAGTTCAAAATCACAATTTTAAGTCTCGCCTAATTTTTTTTTTTTAATAATTGTAAATTACATTACAAGTGTCTCAATTATTATTCAACATGTTCTAAATTTAGCAGTACGAACTGTATATTTCAGTAGAAAATAAGCGATGACCGCCTTTATTTAAAAAGAGACAAAATCTAATGATAATATACAATATAGAATGAAACATAACAACTGAAAATATAGAACAATAAATAAACGAGAAAGTATAGTTTAAAATGCCTCAAAAATTGTTTTCAGACTGATGAGACAAAAAGGCTCAAGACTCTGTGCATAGTTTTAAAACAGCTAAAACTTTTCTAATATAGGATTAGGTTTTAGAATTTGAATAAATAAAAACTGATTCGTAAATAAAAACGTTTTTGTTATTGCCAACGTTTAGGCCTGGATTTTAGGCCTTCTTCAGGGCAATTGGGATTATAAAGAGAGAGAAAGCCTCCAGTTCTAGGTTAACTAAATCATGAATGCCATGTTTACAAATTAGCTTTTATTTATTCAAATTCTAAGAACGAATCCCCCATCAATCTTTTCTCATTTTCTAATATTCATTTTAGATTTCCATTTCTTTTTTTTTTCTTTTTTATACCCTTCAATTTGGAAACAAATTGGCTCTTGGTTTGAAGTAAATATCTCAACAGTCATGGACTTGAGAAGTTTAGCAGTTGTAATTTCTTTAAGACAAGCAAGTTATTTATCACAATATATAAGATGGGAAAGCAAATATTTGATCTACATATTACACAATTTTAGGTACTTATACACTTGTGCCTATTGTCTCCAAAAATGAAAAGGAAACCAGGAATTTTTCCAGAATCTTTTGGGAAAATTTACTACACTAGTAAAAGATATAAAAACCTATTAGATTAAATTTAAAGTAATTATCTGGTATTTTAGTTCTACTAAACTATTCATTATTATGCAATTTTTGATTATTCACTTTCTTTTATGTAGGCATATTGATGTGATAAACCCTATTGATTTCCGCAATTTATTCTGGATTGCTAAGGTAAATTCAAAATGTTCTTGTTTCCCCAAAGTGAATTCGCTGCTATTATTTTTCTACCTTAATTCTTACAAGAAGGTGCCTCAACTTTAACAAAAGTATCGGCTGGAAATATGTCCTGGGCAAACTTATGTATTTGAATGTAGTCGAAGATCTTTGAACAAGTTCGTAATGTTTATGCTGTGTAAAATTGTTGTGTTCCTGGTCGTATTCAATCTTCTTCTTTTTTATATATATATTGCAATGCATGCTCCTCTTAGAAGAAAGACGAGATCGTAAATTTAAGTTCTAAAACAAGTTGCAAGCTTGTTTTAGCCACATGTCGTTATTTTTAACGAAGGGATGAATATTTTATCGTGTACTCAGCCGAGATCGAATTTTAATGTGACTTTGGAATGAAAAGGACATTTGCCCTGGAAGTATTAAGAAGCGATCTTCATAAATCGGGAACTCCGGGGTGGTTTTTATGATCCGAGGAAGGAGGGACGCTCCTTCTTCGGAGTACGATAATCCTGAAAGACGAGTGGTCGTTGCGAGAGGGCGTTTCCCCCTCCCTTCTCTTCCGTCACATTGAAGAAAGTGAAAAAATAAAACATGAGAGAATGTATCGTCCGGAGCTCGCCTGTCGACACCGATGAGAAACGGCGGGTTCTGGGTAGTCTCAGGTCCCGTACGCTCATGCCGTTGTCTTCACAGGAACAACAAAGGATTTTTCCCGAGTTGGCATCCATGGATTTCGAATTTTAGTTTATCCCAAAATGGATATTCTTGAGTATTAGCTGAATACTCACATAGGCACTTCCTAATATGACAAGTTGCCGTGAAGTAGTCAAATGTCACGATTCCCAAATCGGACATATATTATACACATATTAAATACTTCCTTCACTAAAGTCGGAAACAAAGAAAGTCTNAAATTAAAATTTAATAAAGTAAATGACGAGAGTCGACAAAATGTATGACAATGTCAGCTCCTTCGAGTTTAAGACAAAGTTCTCGTTTTTCTCGTAAGTTAGGCTCTCGCTAGTGTAGAGGGAATTTAATGATATATCTAGCTAGTCCTTGTGGTGAAACGGCTTAGCACATCGGCCCGGATAGCAGGAGATCCAGGTTCGATTTCTGGCGAGGACAGATAGATTTTTTTTATTCTGTTCCCTCTCATTAATTGTTTGGAAACAAAGAAAGTACCTCAAATCAATTTTAGTTTCTATGTTGATGTCCTTTCAATATCGACTGAATGAACATTGAAGACGGTCTAAGATAGCTGATCTAAGATAAATAGCTCATTATACAATTCTTACTCTTAAAGTTAAGAACCAAGTTTCATTTATACCAAAATATAGCTTGATTTCTTCTAATCAAAGTGAAGGACTTAATACAATTATATCGTCTACTTAAATAGTATTATTTAGAAAGAAAAAGAAATTTTATTCTGGGACTTAAGTCCCCTTGAATGACAAAAAGGTCACAGCTGACAGTATAGCTAATTCTGACCTAGTTGCAACAATAAAATAAAAAGAACAATTACAATATTTACAACTTATTTTACAACTACGGAAAAGAAGAAATAAGTAATAAAAAAATTAAAGAAACTAAGAAGTACAATAATAACAAAATAGATGCACAAAAAGAAAATGAGTGCTACACAAGAAAAAACAATGAAACTCTAAGCTAAAAAAATAACAATTAATCATGATAAAAATAAAAATAAACAAGATATAGTTTAGCAGTTCCTGATAACCAATTGTACATAGGGGTGATTTTGAAACAGCAAGGATGGGAGCGAGGAGGAGCGACAAATATTTAGAGGGATCGAGTTCCAGAGCCTGGAGGATCTGATGAGGAAGGAGCGACTAAATGGAGCGGATTTGTAAGGGAGAGGACAAGGTCGGAAAGTCGAGAACAGGTAAGGCGGGAAACTACTGAGGATTTGAAAGTTAAAAGACCATAGAGGTAGAGAAGGAATTTACCATAAATTAGGTAAACTTAGTGTAATTAGTAGTAAATAAACATTGTGTGTATTAGCGCGAATAAGAAACATTTCGTCAGGAACGCTTTGCAATCTGAAACCTTCCACATAACTTTGCCGTGAGAAATGAAAAGTTTATTGTTGAAAAGGAGAGTTTTTTTTACCGTAGATATTATTATTAGATGATTTTAGGTGGGGTTCGGTCAAGGTGATCCAAAATACACAAATATAAAAAATGTATTTTTTTAAAGGATTATCTGCCAACGTTTCGGCATACATTGTAAGCCATCTTCAGGGCTATCATGAAGACGAGAGAGGAAATCCTGTCCCTAAGTTCACATTTCCATGACTGGCTTACAATGTAAGCCGAAACGTTGGCAGATAATCCTTTTAAAAAAATAGATTTTTTAAATTTATTGTTTAAGTGTGTTTTAATCAAGTTACTATAACGATACCTATAATTGTTGCACAGTCCAATCCAACAATTAACTATCTCTGCCACTCTTATTCATAAATGTTTACAATTTATTTTAGAAACTGAAATTTAAAAACATCAACAATATTCATTCAAATGGAGAAATTTAGAACGTAGAGATTGTAAGTGGAAAATTTTTACTGGAGTTTGGTCAATTCGATCCAAAAAATACAATTTTTAAAAATGTGTATTGCCGAAGATGCCCGATAGTAAAAAATACACATTAAAAAAATTTGTTTTGGTCCAACCTTCACCAAACCCCCAACAAAAGATTTTCTCTACTTAACAACAACATATATTCATTTACACTTCCATTCGTATGAAATAAAATAAATTTTCAAGTATTTAATAAGATTTCATTTTGAGACCTCAGCCATAATTCGGCACTCCCAATTTTTTTTTCTTATGCCCCTTTACTTAGTGAGATATAAGCTGGTATTACGCACCTACACACAGGCCATTGTAAGTCGGCGCTAGTAAAGTACAAGGCGGGGATTTGAATGGAACGACTACGGCCGTAGGGGAAGCAAACAATGGCATCATTAGTTTACAAGGTGGGAGTTTACAGATTGCTTTTATAAAAGGGTGGGGAGATCACCACGGAATGCAGGTAGTTTGAAATTCAAGTAAAGCTGGAGGAGCCGTGACCGTACGTACGGCAGAGGTGTGGTCTACGACTCCCGTGGGACAATAACAGTGAGATAAGGGGAGTTTACCAAGCTCCAGGAATCGCGTTGTGATGGTACATCTCCACCGGAAGGAAGGTCACCTGCGATTTCACACATGCGGTATAATCTTAGGAGAAAAGTGAGCTTTAATATTTAAATGATTACAAAAGTACTTCGGTCAGTGTTAGATCAAGTTGAAATTTATTTATCAATTACTACTAATAAAAAATACAATATATTCGATTCCCGGCTGAGGTAGTTATATTTTATTCTGGCTCCCTGTATGATTCAAATTAATAATGAAATGTGAGATTACTTTACCAGAATTATCATCATGATTTGAATGTCAGGTGGTGGCCGTCTGCCAAAACGTGAGTCTAATGAATAGCTAGCAATTTTAGCTCCTTTAGACGATACATTCGTCACACATGGCGGTTAAACTCGTAGTGAGATGCGGGTAGGGCAATCGCCTGGAAAATGGGAGACCAGGGTTCGATTCCCGGCTGAGGTGGTGAGATTTTTTTCTGGCTCCCCGTACGATTCAAATTAATACAATACTTTATTTTCTAGAGAAATTTCTGGAAGGTAATAATAGTGTATCAGTACATCCATAGTTGAGAATCAGGAAAGGATTTAAGAAAAAAAAAATGCTTGTTTCAGGAAACCAAAAAAGTTACTCATTAGCATATTGTTTGAGTGCAGCGATAGTTAAGAATCGGTCGAACAGGAGTCATCTGCGACAGGGAGTATCTAGAAGGCCTACTTGTCAGCCACGCTTGCAAGAAACTTCCTTTCACGATTATGAATATTTTATTTGGTTGTGGTTTTTTATCCCACCTACATTTTAAACAATTAATGAGAGGGAATAGAATAAAAAAATCTATCTGTCCCAGCCAGGAATCGAACCTGGATCCCCTGCTATCCGGGCCGGTGCATTTACCAATTATGCTACCAGGAGGAGCTAGATATCTCATTAAATTCCCTCTACATTACCGAGAGCCTAACCCACGAGAAAGACGAGAACTTCGTCTTAAACTCGAAGGAGCTGACATTGTCAAGCTATTTGTCGACTATCGTCATTTACTTTATTTAATTTTTCTTTATAAATATTTTATTTGGTTGTGGTTTTTCATCCCACGTAAATTTTAAACAATTAATGAGAGGCTGGGACAGATAGATTTTTTTATTTCTTTTTAAATTTGTATATTTTTGGATCTACCTTGACCAAACCCCAACTAAAATCATCTAATAATTTTAAAATTGTATGTCTTCACTAATATTAATTAATTACTTTATTAATATCCCTTGAAGGACAGGGCTCTTACTTTATGACTCTTCATAATGAAATTTGCCAGATTCTTTTAAGTTTCACTTTCAACTGTAGATAGGGCCTTCTTCTTTTTAAAATATAATAACCAAGTCCAGTATTTACGCTTAAACATTAATTTATAATCATGATATCTTAAGTGTTATTTGAGTTACAAAAAAGTTTAATAAATATTGATAGAAAATATAATTTTTTAATGCTTATATTCTATAAGATTTTAATGAAAAACACTTATTAAGGAAGAAATTTAGGAATATAACTACACTGCCAGACAAAATTAAAGGATCACTTACAAATATTTATATTATTATTACATAAGAGATAAAAATAGAAATTGTGTTGTATCTTATCCAGTTAATCCTTTACCTGTTTATATTCCCACCCGTTTATGGAGAAAAGGGTCAGTTAATCCACTTCTTTCTTCCTATCAGTAAATGGTTAGTTTTTAGCAAAGATTCATCTTATTGAAGATTTTATAACATTTAAGAGACTTTAGTTTTTACTTGTGAGTTTAGTAAGAACGTTGTGATGGCCAACAGAAGAGCATTGACCGAAGAGGAATCAATTCGTGCTGTTGCTTTGAGTGAAGAAGGGTTTTCTCAAAGGCATATTGCGCAACGGCTCCAGCGGTCACAATCCGTAGTGTCCAGGGTGCTTAATAGGCACCGTCG
>KZ807334.1:156499-173309 GCA_000696205.2 Oncopeltus fasciatus | reverse complement strand
GGGGAGAGGGGGATGGGAGGAAGTGAAAGAGAGGACAAAGGAGAGAGAGAGGGAGGTCTATCAAACAATTTCAAACAATTCATTATAGATAAATAAAGAGGGAGAGAGAGTGAGAGGAGGTGGAGAGAGGGAGAGAGAGAGAGAGCGAGAGAGAGAGAGGAAAGGGATGAGAGAGAAAGAGAGGTCGAGATGGAAAGATAGGGAGAGGGAGGGAGAGAGAGTGTGAGGGAGAGAGAGTGTGAGAGAGACAGAGAGTGAAAGGGAGGGAGAGGGAGAGGAAGTAAGAGAGAAAGAGGGGCGGAGAGAAATTGAGAGGGAGAGGGTGTGAGACAGAGGGAGAGAGTGTGTGAGAGAGAGAGAGAGAGAGAAGTGGGAATGCAACCAATATAAACGCATGACATACCACTCTTTTATAAGACTGATTAATCTATGGCATTTAAAAAAAAAAATACATTAATTTGAATAAATGAAACCAATTCAATGAAGGATTTTCCGCTAGTATATGGACTGGTACTTGGAGCACAAGCCATGAACACTAATCTAGGGATATCTCTCAGCAGTGAATTTGTTCACGTCCCTCGATGGCATGAGTTCCCCTGGGACCCGTGACTCAGGGGGACGTAGGCCGCGCGACGAGCGTCCTTGCGTGTGGGTGCTGGCGTGTTTGCGCGATGGGTGTCTCTCTCGTGTCCGCGCGGGCGGATACCACACATCCGGGACGCGCTGCTTATCCAGCTTATTGACGTCCCGCTCATTTAGGGAGAGACAATAACTCCCCTGCCATATTTCGGGCAACAATGGCCGTAGCATCCTCTCTTCAAATTAACTATCTCACTTTTCACTTATAAGAATGACAGTTCAACAACCCGAATGAAAACCCAATCTGTTTATTTTTTTAGTGATATTAATTTGAGAATAATGACCTCCATTATTTTCAAATTAATATCACTAAAAAATTACACGGATTGAATTAAAGTTATTTTTTTAAGTGATTTTAATAAAACTGGTACTTCTCAGTGATTTCTGGGTACCTCACAGACTTAAAAATAAATTTGTTAGTGGGAGAAATATATCACTATCGATCCGAGATTTTCTTTAACCTAACTTCTATCAAGAAAAAATTATTTGATCTTATTAACGGTTAATATAAATTAAATAATCTGTTACTACATAATTGATCGAAGATGCTTGTTGAGCACGATAGAAAAAAAAAAAATCCTCATCATGATCCGTCAGAACATAATAGGCATAAACTGCACTTTTAGGACATTCATATCCTATAACATTATTATAACAAAAATTAATATTAAATTTTAATTCAATTTATTTAATTAAAACGAGATTTAAGAATATTACTGCAATGGTTGAGCTTAGCATTAATCCCTATATATTAATGAAAGATGAGAAATCTCAGTTGTAGTTTTGATTTTTTTTTTATGTAGAAAAAGTTATTATCTACTTTCATACATTATTTTCAGTAAAGTATGTATTATTTAATGTAAATCTAACTCAAGTTATCAGCATAAACTGGAGAAATGTTGGTCAATAAATAACAGCTTCAGCAATATCCACAAGAAACGATATTTTGTTTACTCATTTACAATTTTTTATCGAAATTTTATCGTTTTTCTTCAAAAATATTATACTAATTTACAAATGCTAGGTTAAAAAATTTGTTATCCCTTACAACAGTTAATATTAATGCGATATTAACCGATACCACTTTTGGAGCTCTTGATTATGCATATTTAAGAAACCATAATAATGTAATTCACCAAGTACTGCAAATACATTTTGGCTTTGATGTAGAAGTTTAGTTAAATATATAATGTATATAATATATAATTATTTAAAGAAAAGAATGATAAAGAGAGAAAGGGAAAGAAAGAGAGAGGGTGATAACNGACAGGAAAAGTTTTTACCAAGGAGGTTTACATGTAAACAAGTCTACGCAAAAAATGTATGTGTTGCATCAACACTTTATATAAGGCTACTATAAAGCAGAACATGGAATTGGCGTTACACTCCTGCTGTACATTAATCTTGGGGCAGCCGAATTTAAATTTAATTTACAAATTTATAAGACTTATCAAAATAGTAAACACACAAACACACATACACGCAAGGGACACACACGAGGATCCCAAAAGAGGCTTTTAGCCATCGAAGCAGGAGAGGATCGAAGGAGATTTGAACACGAAGCGATATTATCACCTGAAATCTTACATAAAGTGCCGAAAAGAGTACTTATAAAGTATTTGAAGTTCGAGTTACAATAAAATAAATTTTCATGAAAGAAAGATGTAACAAAACCTTCTTTAATACTTATAGAAATGAACTTTCACAACGAAAAATAATAAATGAATAAAATCAACGTTTCTAAGTAACTCAAGTATTTACTGACGTAACAACCAAAAATAGTTGGCCTGTCTAATTCTCTACAAATTTTCCTTACAAATCAATCTACTACCAAAAACAATCTACTACCAATCTACAACTTTTTTACGAAGCTTTTATTGTATATTATTTCTTGAATTTTATTACAGTTTAGGAGTTATTTATTAATAAGTAGTTTTATACTTATTAGCTATATCTGTTCCTGTATGACAACCAGTTTTATTGAAATTTGAATATATCTTGAGAGTTAATAAAAAATGTAATACATGTTTGATTTCAATATATAAATCCTGAAAAAAAAAAACCAAATAGGATGGATCAAACTCATTAAAATTGATGGATAATGTCTTGCTAAAATCTTGACCCTTGATTAATTTTGGAATAGATACATATGTATATTTTTAACACTAGTCGAATCACATACATTAAAGTTTAAATGAAATCCTAATCATTTGAGAGTAAATGTTTTATTTCTCATATCATTTCTAAGAGAATAACTTGACAGTTAGTGGACATACAGTTCAGTTCGAGAAAGAATCCTTTGTTTTATATATTTATTTTATTTTATTATTCATTAAATTCTGTTTATAATATAACGTTTTGAAATTTGATAGGATAGGAAATAAAAGCATACATCTATGCAAAAATAAATAAATTAAACAAGTAAGAAATAAATTAAAGAAACAATATCGTACTAAAATTCATCAGATAAAGTAGTACATTAAAAAAGGCGATTTTCATAATTACAAGCAATAAATAGGTTGCTTTTGGTAAATAAACACTCGACGGTAGATGATGAAAATCCACCAAGTGCTGGAATGATAACTATATATATATAATCAGCTTCTTGGAATATATAAATGCACACTTAAAGGTTTCATTAATTTTTATATTTATGTTCCCTTACAGTATATTGTTAATAATTCGAATTCCTTTCTGTTTTTAATTTAAAGTTGTATTATTGCCGTAATTTTACGTTATTATGTAGATTTCTTCGCATGACTATTATCTAGAACTCAGTACTCTCTGTCAGATTCATAAAAAAGCCAATGAATTACAGTTATCACATGTAATGGCTTGTCTCAGACCTTGCCTGAATCCTTAATTGCAACTTGCTGTTCTCTGCCTCGCCACACACTGACCTTGATGCAATTGATTTACACGATGAGAGAACACGGCTTCCACGTCCTACGTGTATCTGAGTAATTCCCCCCAAGACATGTCGGGGCCTGGGCAAGGACGGGCGTCCACCAACGTACACGTCCACGCCCCGTGTAGCCTGCTGGTTCCCGCCTCTCCGATATGTGATTCCCTGCCAGCCCATCCCAGCAACACTCGATATGGGTGTAAGCACGTCGATGGAGGGGTGCCGTAAAAAAACTCCCATGTCGGTGGTGAGGGTTCGAGTCTCTCTCCCTGGAGACTGTCCACCTGCCCGACCGCAGGTCTTGCTAAACAAATTTATTAGCAATAACATATCTTAAAGACATGGTCCACCACCTATGGTTTCGTAAGTCTGGTACAATATTAAATAATTACGCCGAGTATCTGTGTTGTAATTGCTAACGGCATTTTGACGTTTTAAACTCACTTCAGCCGGCCTCTGCAATAACTCCTGTGATAAACACTTAAATTGCGTAAAGCAATGGGATTCTAGAGACGAAGAGCTACACAACACAGCTTCAGGTCAGGCTATATGTTGTAGGGGAACAAGTCTTGTTGACATTTATCACGTTGTTTAGTAAAGGCATTCTAAAAATGTAAATGTAATGTTGTTGTTTTTTGTGTGTGTTAAAGTATATACATGAAAATTCTCAGCCTCCCGTTCGACTCCAATGTGATTTTCTGACATCTCGCAGCAATAAAAATTATCTCTCTGAACTTAAACATAAGTTCTGAGCCACCTTAAGTTAAATTCAAATAGTCTCATGCATAAATTCAATTTGGAACTAAAAATCGTTAATTCGCAACTAAGAAAAAAAAATCTTGTGCTGAAGAGAATTTTTTATACTTCGAGCAGTTTTTTTTTTCCGTTTTTTTTTCAATTAACTCCTCCCGATTTTAAAATTTTTTATATACCAAAATACTCTAATAGTTAATCCATAATAGCTTTCAGTATTTTCAAATTTTAGCGGGTTAAAATGAAGATATTAATTCCATATTTAATAAACGTAGTCCTTCTTTATGATTGAGAATTAATAGAAAAAATAAATTCACATTAAATATATCTTCAAAAAAATAAATCAGACAACAAAATTGAATAAGTTGCGAAAATTCACATAAATGTAGTACATTATTCGGACCAGTTATTTTACATTTATTACACTTATTACATTTATTTATTACATTTATTTCAGAGTTTTCTTTACAAAAATTTTCATTTTACCCAAATCCTTCAAATTTGGTCTAAATCTAATACTTTTTTCAATTCCTTAAATTCTATTTGGATAAACTTACTCCCCATTTTTTAAAAACAAAAAGCATAAATATTAATGCTGCATTTGTCACAATCTGGCTTTACAAGAAAGAAACTCTGAAATACTTCCGAATGTCAATAGTCAGATGATGGAATCAATATAGTTATATCACACCTCTTTTTTTTTCTTCTTTAAATTATTTCTCTTGTTTAAATTGAGTTGCTGAGTTCAAGGCTTATCGATGCAATCCCATTTTTCGAGAACAGAATTCTCTCGTGTGTGAATTTCTCTACGACTAAGTCACGAGTTCTCAGGTTCATGTGTTTCCGTTATTAAGAATTCACTTGCGTTCCAGCATTTCCTTCAGAGTAAATAATGCTGAGAGTTCAGAAAAGGAACTCAATTTCAACGAGGATCTCAAGGATGTCCTGTTTTCATATTTTCATTTTTTTTTTTTTTTTCAGGTTTTAATTAATTTATTTCAGATTTTAATTAACTATAGAAAACAAAAAATATTATTATTATTACACATTCATTGATTTAGGAAAATCATTACTTTTCCTAAAATAATATAATGAAGCTTTAGCTATTAAAATTAATAATGGGTTTTACCAAAAGCCGTTTCAGAAACCACTTTCACTTTTTCTTGTATTTTTCAGACTTAAGCATTAATTATTTTGGAAAAGGAGTGTTTCTTGAGAAACTTATTACAATATTGTACGTTCTTAGGCAATTATCAAGGCACAAATTACAAAAAATACTACTATCGCGGCGGTTAATTTTTTTCGGTGTTCTGTAATACAACAATGATCAAATTTTTCTTATTGAAGAGCAAACTGTTTAGTTGATAAATAAATAAATATCTGAAGTGAATCACACACTCAACTTCTCTATTCATTATCCACCTCTTAAAAAATCCTATATTCATTAATAGCAACTTTAATTGAATTCAAGCAGTTTTTGAAATGTATTTTATTCAATGTCATATATTCCAACATTGTTTGTTTTGGACTAGGAGTAATTTTAATTACATTTTTAAATTCAATTTATCTTTTTATTATTTTGCAATAATAATAATTTTATTTATTTTTATTTTTGGAAAGTCTTAATTCATTCGTTCATTCCTCGATATGAAAATAGTAATATTTATGAAACATGTATGTACGAATCACTTATATTTATAAATCATTTGTGTATATATTATTTAGTGACATTTCTTAATNTGTATACAATAATAATGAATAATATAATTATTTATGGAATTAAAATCTATTATTAGGAGATAATTGAAAAATTATAAAAGTTTTTCGTCCTTAAAATTATTTTACCGGACAAATGTTATCTTCAATGAAATGTCTATTTGGTTGTAATTGCGGAATTAATTCTACTTTAATCGATTCTTATGAAGACATTTTGTTGGCTCAAAGTTGACTTTACAGAACTTTAATGTTGGATTTTAGTTAGCAACGGTTTACCGAGAGGTGATTTCTGGAATTTAATTTTATTGTTTCGAGCTGCTATTACACAGGTAATTTTCAATTGGAGTTGTGGCGACAGGGTTGTTCAGAGGATCCGTACGGGTCTCGCAATCCTGACGCTGCGCGTTCAATTCCAGCCCCGGGGCGAGATTTTATTTATAAAAGAAAGCTTTTCTTGGGCCATGGTTGTTTAGAATGGGGTGTTTTTAGCCTTTAGAATGGGGTGTTTTTAGCCTTTAGATAGCCCCTACCTTCATGACCCTAATTAATGAAAGGGAGGTAACCACTAAAAATAAAAAAATTTCAACTAACAGATAAAACTAATTAAATCAAATTCAGATGAAAGTCTACGCTTAATTTCTCTAAAGTAACAACAAGTTACAAGTAGCGACAAGCAGATAGAAGAACAATATGTCTCTCCCCATTGAAACGAAAGGCCCTGCCCTCTGACATATCCAAGAAGGGATTGAGGCATTCACCTTGATCGAGTACTCCATTAGGTTTGTTTACCGGGGAGAGAAGTGCTCCTAAAATAGTAAGATTGGAGCCCCCAGGTCCATGATGGCGAAAACACGCCGAACGCTCTCCTCCCCTACCGGCGGGGGCAAAAACCACAGAGAAGGCTAGAGCAGTATTTTGCGTCGGGTTGCGCAAGGCTGTGAGTCACATGTGGCTGCCTGTTGTAACTCCTGCTATACATTCGCTCCCGATTTCAGCCGATCAGACTAATTACTCTTAACTTCTGTCCGATTTAATAATGAAGCTTTATGGCTTTGCTTGATTGCATGCAAAATAGCAATCTTCCAGAACCCCCCCATTAAAATGATTATTTACTGCTAACATTTAATCTTGATTGTGATTCGTGTATTTAAACAATTATATGTATATTAATTTATTTTTGTTTACACCAAACATCATATACTAAAATATTTCACAATATCCTATAACCACAAATTATATTGGTAAATATTACATTAAAGTGTCATTAATCGATAGAATAAACTTTCCGCTGTGGAAAATATATAGTTTATATAGTGTGCGACCATGTAATACTTATATTTCATATTAATGAAACAAATCATTAAGTTATTGTATATTTAAGGTGAACGTTTTTATAAAAATTATTATAGCTAGTCCTTGTGGTGTAATGGCTTAACACACCGGCCCGGATAGCAGGAGATCCAGGTTCGATTCCTGGCTGGGACAGATAGTTTTTTATATTCTATTCCCTCTCATGAATTGTTTATATATATTTAGTTGTGGTATTTAATCCTAAATTTTATACAAGAAATGCAATGGAGCCAGAAAAAAAGAATCTTACTACTTCAGCCGGGACTACCTTAGTCACGGCTGAGGTAGTAAGATTTTTTTATTCTATTCCCTTGCATTTCTTGGGTAATAAGTATAGTTGTGAAGTATCCAGTTAAATTATTCTTATAAATTATAGTTAGTGTTGCTAAGTTGTTAAGTTCTTGAGTGTAGTTGTTAATTGTTGAGTGTGCGTTATGAAGTACATATATTTGTTATTGTTTTTGTCAAGTATGGTTACTTCTTAAGTGTGCTGTAAATTATGTTAAGTACAGTTGTTAACAACACCTGGTTCGGAAAGAAGAATACTTAGTAAATTCTTTTGCTCGCCTTCTAACCATATGTGGTGATGAAGAGAGAGGCTATCTACAGGAAAGCTCTTATTTCTTGATAAATGATTGTCCAGGACGGGACTCGAACCTTCAGTGTCCCAGACTAGGACCCTGAACGGATCATCTCGGCTAAGCCGGCGCCCGATCAGTAAGATTTGAGAAACTTTAAATAAGACAATCATTATTAATTCTAGGGGACGAACTAGTGAATTTCACAACAAAATTTGATTCATAACTGTTAAATAAAATATTACTTACTTTTTTTTAGCAACATGCAACAGTTCAAGACTTACCTGAAAAAGAAAAGACCTTATTTTGAATCTGCCTGACTTTATAAAATACATAAAATTTATATAAAAATAGAAATTATTCTGGACAGGACAACATAAACTAGCTAATATTTAAATAGATAAGTACATTACTCATAAGATTCGTTAGAAGAAAAGGCATTTTACCTTTAATGAATGTATTAATATTACACCTATGAGCATTTGACAAAAACAAAATAAATTATGTAATTTCAACTGTTTAGGATCATGGACGGTGAGGATATCACATGAATATCCATGACATTCTGGGGAAATGGATTCTGGGCTTTCATTTTCATAAAATGTTTTCCCCTGAAGCGGGGCTCGAACCCAGAGCGCCAAGGCTTGAGAGACGCGAACACACAATAGATGTAATGTAATTGTGAAACTCATAACACTCTTCGTGAAATAACCTGAATTAATTGTGTACTTTAGTAATCTGAAGATAATCCTATATCAATCGAACATTTCGTTTTTTAACATACACCAGCTACAGCATCCAATAATAATACTTTGATTCCCCTTGTTCCGAATACCCAGACATAGAGATTCCCATGAGTTCTTATGAGAGATTTTTCGATATTACCTTCGATTCTACCCACTACCTAGATAGCTGAGTGAAATTAGACAAACAGGACTGTGGATAACCTAAAACTTCAAATGCGAGTAAAAATTATAAGTGAAAGTTTAGAACAATAAAACACAAGGCATAATATTTTACTGAGAAAATAATTTTGAGGTTATGCAGGATAAGTAAGCAATTTGGAATAGGGGTTTACTTACACTCTGAATTTTAAACTATTGATCCTCCATTTCAACTCCTCTTAGTAGGAATAAACCAAAAGAGGTAAAAATCGTTTTACCAGTATTATTTCTCAAATTATATACAATAAACCAAAGTATCACTGTAGTTGGTCTTAGGCAAGAGAATATGTCTCTCGCTGACAATCATCCTAGATAAATATTAGTTAACAGGTAACTCCTAGAATATGAACTCTGATAATTGTTAAAGATAAGTTAGAATGAGCTTTAATATATTAGGCATCTAATAAATCTTGGAAGTTCACTCCGATCCTACCTACTACACATCTAAAATTATACTAAAATTTATATATAGAAATATTTTAGAAATATGTTAGAAATAAATTGGGGATTGACGTGTACCGCTAAATTTAGTTTACGGTTTATAAAATGAAATTATTTCTTTTCCAAATGAAAAGATTCTGTAAGTGTAAAGGATTACCCGGGACATGGAAAGTTCAAATACATTCAAATACTATCATACCTTCTATTATCCGTCTTCATTGGTTTCTGTGTTCCAGTAACCTATAAAGACGGATAATAGAAGGTATGATAGTTCTATATTCATTGGTAGTGAAAATAACCTTTTAGATTATTTACATTCAAATACATTTATTTATCAGCTACGAAACAGAGGAATTAGCTTAGGTGACGCAAATCCTGCATGACGGACATTTGGTTCTTTGGGACTTGATATTGATTAAGACTCAATTCTTATGAAACCATTCATTCCGTATTTATATAATTACCTTAATTAATTATTAATTTATTGATATTTTTCAAATTTATATATCTTATTAGTTCAATGTATGTTCATTATTTATTTTAAAGTTTATTATGTTTTATTCTTGTCATAAAATAGTTTTAATCCCTAAAATTTTTGATATACTAGATGAACTTGTAATTTTATGTCTAATTTAAAAAGGTATATTGTTTACTAATTGTAAGGTGTATACAGTATAAAATAAACTCTCATTTCGGATAATTTAAGAAAAAATAGCAATAAAAATATAATATCTCCATTATAAATATTATTTTTTTGTGGTATTTAATCCCACGTAAATTTTAATAATTTTAGTGGAAGGAAACAGAATAAAAAATCTAACTGTCCCAGCCAGGACTCGAATCTGGATCTCCTGCTATCCGGGCCGGTGCATTTACCAATTAGACTGGTCCCGGTAGCATAATTGGTAAATGCACCGACCCGGATAGCTGGAGATCCAGGTTCGAGTCCTTGCTGGGACTTATTCTGTTACCTTGCACTAAAAATTGTTAAAATATCTCCATTATTTCACTTATATGTATATTGCATAAATTATATGAGTAATTTGAATATATTACTTAAATAATTGAAATATTAACATCTTCACTATTTGAAGATATGAATATTTCTTCAGATAATAAAGATTGTAATAGTAATTTATTAATAATCTGAATATATTACTCAGATTATAGAAATATTGATATCTTCACTATTTGTCTAATTGTTGATATACCACTGAAATGTGAGCAGGCTAAACATTTCTGAGAGGAAAGGTGCTCGCTCGGAGATGACACCTGCAGAGTATTGTTAGACAGAGATAGGCTGTCCGAAGGCCGAGCTTCGAACGTCCAGAGTTCCCGGAAAATCCTGGAGGCTGTCCAAACCCGTCTGGACTCCAGCTGAATATCCCAGAGTCCAGCTGAAAACATACTGTCACCAACTCTTGTGTGACTTCCAATCAGACGTATTTGTTTCTCGTTATGTAAGATGTGGAAATCAAAGTAAAAATTTCATTAATTGCAGATGTGAGATTTAATTTTTTTTAAACTTTTTTCTCTATAAGTGTTTAACAAAAAAGCGAAAAATTCGTAAAATATTTAATGGTAGAGTAGAAAGGTAAAACGCCTCCCTTCCTACTCTTGGTCATTCTAGTGACAGCCCATGTAGCATTAACTTTTCTTTTTATCTTTTTCGGCTTTTACACCAAATTAACCATCTACTCCTACCTAAGTCCCTCATTATTAAAACATGAGAAATCAACTGAGTTTACGTTTTTTTGTGAGTTTACGTTTCATCATTACTCTGGGGTGCGGCCAAACCTTCCAACATCTAGCCAATACAATCCTTCCATTCCAAAGTCCTAAGAATAATAGGGAACGCAACTTATTGTGTCCAATCCTAACCTCGTGATCCACCTGATCCCCTCCCGCTTTGCACTCTTCCATAACAAGTTCCCATTTCACGCTAATCCCTTTCGTCGGACACCAATCCTTACAACAAAACGAAGATGGCCACGCGACCTCTTAGGCCTTAGCGCCTTAATTTATTGGGGGTGGGCAAATGGGCCCCTTCTCCCTGAAAAGTGACATTACATTTGTTAAATATTTACTTTTATTTATTTGCTAAAAGTTCATATTTTTAATACATCTTAATTAATAATTATATATGTTTTATCAGAACTAAGTTAATTAGAGAGAAATGATTTGCTTGATCCTTTATTCGTGGGTGGTGATGAAGAGAAGAGTGGAAATGAGATTTCTGTCACGAAATTCCAAGCTCGAGGTTCAGCTGTTCCATTTTGAGACTTCTCAGTGCCATGGGGTGTAGAAACTGTTCATTAGTCAAGACAGGGTGAGTTCCTCGGTTCCCAACCAAGGCTTCCATCCTTTCTTAATCATATAATAGACGGCGACTTTGTTTGTGCCAAGTTAGATCACGATTTTAAAACCTTTCTGTGCTCAGCTCTTCTAATGTTTCCTAATACATTTTAGTTTTATCTTTATGGTGAGGAAAATCGGAAGTATTTCAATAGTCTTGTATATATTTTCACTTAAAAACAAAACGAACATTAAGTAAGTGTACTGCTTCAATGAAGATTTGTATATTTCAATGGAATTCCCGAACTCTTAAGAGATAAATCACAATGAAGCTCTTGAGACTTGTCTCAGAGTACCAAATGTACGTCATGCATGAGCAGTACAAACTAAACGAATTCCTGAATAGTTCATGAATATTTGTATTTGACCTTTTCATCCCAGGTAATCCCCCACACTTTTGGGTCATCCCACGTGAATTTCATTGCACTATACTGAACCCCACTTAAAATGTATGTAAAAAAGCTTTTTATGTAATAATCCGTCAGTTATATTTTTCCGATTTACTTAATTTGTCTTTTTTTACATGTAAAAGCGACGTGCGAAATTAGATTAAGAAAACAAATAATTTTGGCTTATATACCGTGAACTAAAGTTAGTGGTACAGTTCAACCCCCACTCTTAATTATTTAACTTTGCAGTGAAACTTCTAAAACATTTCTCTATGTATATATTCAAATTTTAAATATTTTTATCTGTATTTAATATAAAATAAATTATAAGTTGAATATATAAAAATAAATTAAGATGCTCATTGAACCCACTCCTAGTAAGCTTGTAAGGTTTGGAGTCCGACGACACGGATTGGGCATATGGATGGGGTGATATGGAAGCTTTCTGTGGAAAAGTGTTAAGCGGGTGGAGATAAGAATTTGGACGAAAGGAATATTAAAGTTGTAATGAAGATTAGAGTTGGATAAATAATATGGAGCATTTGCAATTATTTTTAGGCCTTTGGATTGAAAGGATTGTATTCGCTGGGCGTTAGAAGGTTTAGCGGGAATCCATGGTCGCTGTCTGAGTTCTGCACAGTACGTCCAGTTCGTTCGTAGTAAAAATTGAAAAAAAAAAAAAAAAAAAACTCTTTTGTTATGAGGTTTATGATACTACATAAGTCGTGTTAACTTTCTTTAATACAAAATAAAATAATTTATTTCAATATTCTCAAACAAGAAAGTTGAAATGTTATTTATCTGACTACAAAATATTCCGCGGAGATTTTATAAAAACGAAAAGAGAACGTTTAGATTTAAAGATTTAATAATGCTTTTTTTAGTAATAAATAAATCAGAAAGCAGTCCAGAAATCCAGAAAATAACGGGAGATCAACATAACGCGCTACCGAAATATAAAAAAAAAACATCCCATTTAGATAGAAATATTGGATACTGAAATAAATAACTTTCACGAGACTACAACGGTTCAGCGCCGATAAACGGTCGGTTCCGCCACTTGACCTTTGTCCACTTTCTTCCAGGCAGGAGCAAGAATTATAGCGCCTTTAGAGGGTGGGGGCTACCTGAAGGGGCGCTAAGGCGGGCGCTAAGGCGGGCGGGTGCCACACGGCGATCCGTCTCTCCTCCAAACTCCGCCATAAAACATTGCGGGCAGGTGAAGTCATGCACGCATGAATTGTGGTCTGGAATTGGAATTCTAGGGAAGGGAAAGCAGGGGAGTCGAATACACTAAATATCCCTCAGGCGTCGGGAATCTAATTTGGAAAAAAGCTAAATTCTTCAGATGTTTTGAGGAATTTCAATTTCTAGAATTAAATTTTGCTCATAGGACTATGTATTTTTAATGCAAAACATTTTTTTTAATATATGCTTTTGGGGAATTTTTTTTAATTACTTGAAAATAATAAAGAAATCGATAAAAATAAATTAAGATATTCTAATCCCAACGATAAAGTGCATTCTTTCTTAGTCAGATGAACTTTAGGGTAATGGCTTAAATATAAATATGATAATTAATTTTTTGTTCATCTTTCCTTGTTAGTTATATTATTTATAATTTTTTTGAACCCCAAATATTCACAATTGGAGGCACTGGGAGGCCTACAAGGGCCACCAGAGGAGATCCTTTTGAGGCTATCAAGTTTCTGGAGCTGCGGGTTGCCATTGGCCGGCATTAATAAAGAAATAAAAGTCTGCCCCCAGTACTATAAGTACTTAGAATGGTGGGTAACTTCTCCCTCCCTGTACATAACGCATGAGACGTAAAAAAAAGAGAAGAAATTGATGAATTTATTTTGGGGATTTCTATCTTTAAAGAAACATGTCTGATGTACAAGCAATTGAGATACAAAAATAAGTAAATTATAATTGTAAATTATAAATGAATAAACTTTAAGGATATGTAGATTACACTCACGATTGCTTCGTTGTCGAAGTATGTAGAAAATATATGGAGAATAAAGACGAAGGAAAGAAATGATTCTCTCATTTAATTTTAAGTAGACTGCGAACAGCAAAGTCGAAAAAAAGTAAGAAGAAAATACTAGTATAAAAAGAAAAGATATTGTCAACACGATTATATAAACTAGCTTTTTTATCGGCAAGACAGCCGAGACAGAAGCACAGAATAACGGGGAAGTCAAGCATTATTAACTCTTTTTATTCGCGACTTCCACTAAAAACCATTCATGCCTTTTTTTGAAAGTATGCAAGCGTAACTCATGGTTCCAGGGGTCCTGCACTCAGAGGAGTAGAATTAATTTATTTAGCGTTTCTTCTTCCGGGTTGGACCGTGTCAAGTTTTTGATAGTTTCCGAGCTTTCGCACATCAGGCTCAGCAACTATCAACAACTTGACACGGTCCAACCCGAAAGAAGAAACTGTACATACATCTGACGACCGTCGAAGCCTACGTGAACAAAATATAATTAATTAATTTTTAATTCGAACACAAGTATTTCATTTGATTTCACTGACATATATAAGCAAATTACTCTAAATTAAATTCATTCGTAAGTAAGGATTGATCATTTGAAAAGCACGACTCTAATGGTACTAAAACTGAACCTTACAAAGTAGAAGAGGAGTTAACATTGGTGGTGATTGGATAAGATACTGAGGGAGGGTTTACGATTGAGTTTTAATGTGTGTGCAGAAAGGGAGAAGGTAGAGTACTAATGTATTAAAATACATTAGAGCGAGAGAGATTTCCCAGGGAAGAAGGTTACACACGTGAAAGGTTAATGTTCCATAATCCTGTCGCGACGGAACATGTCCGCTCACGGGGTATCAGCTGAGTCAGCCAGGGAGAGTAGTCCAGAGGTAATTACTGGGGTCGGCTTGCCCTTCGAGCCGTCGTAGAGAGAGGTCATGTTGTCGGCGAGAGGGGGAGGGGGGAGAGAGATGGATTGTTTGAGTGTGAGTGAAAGGATGTGGTGAAGAGAGGCGGGGAGAGAGAGAAGGGAGGGGGCAGAGGAGAGTGGAAGGAGAAGAGTAGAAGACGTGAGGACTCCGTGTGTGTGTTTGTCTCTGTGTGTGTGTGTGTGAGAGAGATAGGGTGGGAGGAAGGGGGGATGAGAGAGAGAGAGAGAGAGAGAGAGATAGAGAGAGAGAGAGAGAGAAGGAATGAGTGAGTGAGAGAGAGTGAGTGAGTGAGTGAGAGAGAGTGAGTGAGTGAGAGAGAGAGTGAGTGAGAGAGAGAGATAGATAGATAGAGAGAGAGAGAGAGAGAGAGAGCGTGAATGAGAGAGAGTGAGCTATGGTAAGTAGAATTAAGAGGTATAAACACGGAAAAAATACAGCTTTCCTGAGGGAGTGGAAAAGAAGAGTTATAATTAGAGAAAGGTAAGAATGAGGGAAGCAAGTGGAAAAATAGAGAGCCACAGAGAAGGAAAGGGTAAAGAAAAAGATAAAAAATTAAATTATTAAAACTGAAGCCAAACGGGCAACTGAAAAAGAAAGTTGAGTAGCGTGAGAGACTCCGTGAAATCAGCAAATGAGGTTTTAGACGTGCGAACAATGGTCCATCAAAGTTAATTAGTATTGAAGGATACCATTGCAATGGTGGGAATTTCTGACGTCACAGACGTATATGACGTGGTATGCAGTCTACACGACTAAGCGAAATTACCTTCATTTCTATTGCTTAAAGAGAAAATGTTTGAATAGCTTATGTCAATGACATATCGTAAAAATGAAGATTCTCACTTGAAAATAGGCAGAGAAATTGAACAAACATATTAAGGCGTATATTCTGTCAGTTATAGTTGGACATTGTTCAACTTCACTTTTGGTTTCAACCATCAATTTTGAGTGATACTTTTCTGTCCATCCCTCAAATATAAATCCATAAATAAATTCCTTAATAAACATCTATTTGCTCCTGAAGAGGCGACTCCTGGGTGATCTTTCGTGAACCCGTTGATTTTCGGAAGGAAGGCAGCTGAAGTGAGGAGGTGACGGAGGGTCTGCTTCCGGTCCTTTCTTCCAGACAAAGACCTCCAACGAGCTCGAGTAACAGGGGGGACGCTGCGGTGTACTCTGCGGTTTCCCGTGTCCATACTCTGTTACACGCTATTACTGTATCTTACCTTCTTCGGTATGCACTCCTTTACTGCAAGTCGGAATTGTCTGTAACGGAGACTGTTATAAAGAGAAATGTGGGAACTCCGAGAGGCGTTCTTCACAGTCAGTTATGTACAGATCATAATTACAAAAAAGAAAAAAAGAAAAGTTAATTAAAATATATGAGAGAAAAGAATGGCCGGTAAATTAATTGAATGGCGGTGTCTGATGTAGTTATGGAAGTGAGGTGGAAGAAACAGTAGAACAGGTAGAGAAAAAGAGAAAGAGGGAGAGTGAGAGAGTGAAAGGGCGTGGGAGTGTGTGTGAGAGAGAGAGAGATTGTATCCTCCAGGCTCTTTTATGGGCAGCCTTACGTACTCCGAAGCATTAACTGGAAATCCATCATCACGATGGATCAAGATATCACATCTTTCCGAACCTTGTTAAGTACTGCAAATATGACATTTTAACCATTCTCAGTTTTTTGGTTACCTTATTTAACCATAGAAAACTTATATCGTTTGTGTAATTGCCAAAACACGCATGCAAGATCTATCTATATTCTTTAACATGAGCAATAGGTTACATCCAAAAAAAAAAAAAAAAATACAG
>KZ807334.1:136633-151331 GCA_000696205.2 Oncopeltus fasciatus | reverse complement strand
GGAGGGAAGGGGACGGCAGAAGAGCAGAGGGAGAACCCAAAGAGGGGCAACCCCAAGAGCACCGGCACCGGCAGCGGCACCACTCTGATATCTCTCCTGTGGTCATTATTGCAGGCTTTTGTGCATGCTCTCGGAGGAAGGCCTGATTGTGGAGTGCGCATGTGCCTGCTCCATCCGCACTCCACCAAGCCTTGAACTCTGTTTGCCTGTAGAATTTGTATTCTCTACAGGAAATAATTATAATTTGAACTCAGCAAACCGTTTATCATTGCGTGCATATGACAATTAATCCAATTGGAGCTTCAGGAAAATTATTATTACGAATAGGTGTAACTTTCGCGGATTTTGTTACAAGTTTGTTAATTACCAAATCAAATGTACGAATAATTTTCTTAGACAAATATGTCTCATTCCGAGTTGTTTACTTAATATTTGTTGATTTGTAGTTAAAGATTTACGATTAGTAAATAAGGAAATAATAAAGTGTATATACACGCATACGCGCAGGCCAAACGGATTTTCCAAGCTTCATCTGTGATGGGCTCTCAGATAAGAGAAATTTACCAATTTGATCTGGAAACTGGAGAGAAAAATGTAGTTTAGTTAACGTCACTAAAAGATGCCCTAGCTAACCTCCGGGAGAGGTGAGGTGAACCATTCTTAGATACATTCTTAAATAATAAGAGAGAAATCTGAATACAAAAGTTCGAGAATTTATTTTAAAATATACTTTGTTTTCCCAACGAAAATACTGCGATTTAAAATTTACTCCCTCAGAGCAATACAGAATGATTACAGGATTTGACAAACTTATTTCAAGGTTTACGAAAACAATATTAAATAGTAATATTAGATGTTTTTTTTTTGGTGGGGTTCGGTTTAGGTTAATCCAAAAAATACAAATTTAAAAAATGTGTATTTTTTAAATTACCTGCCAACGTTTCGGCTTACTTTGTAAGCCTATTATAATGTAAGCCAAAATGTTGGCAGATAATTTTAAAAATAGTAATTTTTTAAATTTGTATTTTTTTTTTGATCTACCTAGACCGAACACCAACAAAAAAACATCTAATAATAATATCTACGGTCATAAAACTCTCCATTTACTATTTGAAATTAATATACTATTTGCTGGTTCTGCTTGCTTGCTCGCCTGCTTGCTGTGGTTCTGCTTGTTCTGCTTGCTTGTTATGCTTGTTCTGCCTGCTTGCTTGCTCTGATGATGATGATGATGTTGCTGTGGTTCTGCTTGCTGGTTCTGCTGGTTCTGCTTGATTGGTTCTGCTTGCTCGCCTGCTTGGTTCTGCTTGTTCTGCTTGCTTGATCGCCTGTTCTGCTTGCTTGTTCTGCTTGCTGTGGTTCTGCTTGCTCGCATGTTGCTGTGGTTCTGCTTGCTATGTTGCTGTGGTTCTGCTTGATGTTGCTGTGGTTCTGCTTGATGTTGCTGTGGTTCTGTGGTTCTGCTGTGGTCCTGCTTGCTTCTGCTTGCTCGATGATGTTGCTGTGGTTCTGGTTCTGCTTACTATGGTTCTGGTTCTGCTTGGTTCTGCTGTGGTTCTGTGGTTCCAATAGTAAATTTTGTTTCCTTATATTAAATATGTCCGACCCTGGATCGGAAGCAAAAGTTATTTTCCAGAAAAAAGAGAGATGTTATAACATATACAAAGTTATTAGACCCATTCCTGCTCCACAGACTCCTGATAAACACATTTTAGTAGCATCTACCATGTAACCGCCATCCTGGAAGCACATTTGCTTAATTCAAGAACATGCAGGATATCCACAGTACAAAAGTTAGTTCAGAATCACAATGTTATTCACACAAGCAGTGTATGCTGTAACACACACTCACAAGATACTAATAAGTATAATAATAAAGATACTTAAATATCATTGACAATTCAAATATAATTAAAGAAATTTTTGTTGGGGATTCATAGAATAGATTTTTCGTCAGTAATTACAATCTCCAAACACATGTTGTACACATGGCAGCCTCTGTACACCAGTGGGGGTATGTAATACTGAAATAGACTTAGAACTAACCCTGCAGTCATTAGTGCATAATTCCAGAAATACATTTGTATATTGGTCATTTGTAAGGTTTACTCTAAAATCTCTTGCAATCATCAAGGTTTTAAATGAAAACTCTTCGTTTCCTCAAAGCCTGAAGAAGTTAAATTACTGCTAGTATTCCGCCATTGGATAATACTTCCCTGCACCTTTGGTGGGGAAAAAATAAATTCTTGTAGGGGGTCAGCGTCCGATAAAGCTTTCTTTTTTCCAAACCTATCAACAACATAGCAACAGTGTACAATAGTGTTGTGATAATTCACTAACTGTTAGAACATTCGTGAACTGTCAATTTATCTTAAATAGAGCTGTTCTCAAATTCTTCCATTTAAGCAGAGTTATATTATTTGGATATTGATAAAACAAGACTCAATTAATGGTGGCGACCTATTATCTAGGGATCCAGAGAGAACCAGCAGGTTCGAGTCCCTCCATGGAAAGATTATTTTTTTTATAGTGTTGTTTTTATTTATCGATTCAAGGATATTTCGAAGGGAGCTACCTTACATGTAATAACCTAAGTGAGCCAATATAATTAATTTATTAAAATACTCCAATTTTTAATGTATATATATATATAACATTATATATTTTTTTGTTGAGAAGAAATCCAGAAATTAATATCGAGCAAGTCCTAAGTAAACTAAGGGAATTACTCAGCATCTTAATTAGTGGATACCAGTGCTTGAACATTCTGTCTCATTAAGTCCCAACTCCTAAAAAACGAGGAAATAATAGCTCTCATGATGTTATAGATACATCTTTCAGAATTCGTTGAAAACATGCTCGAAGAAGGTAAAATAAACGAATTCCTCGACAACGTTCTAATTTATTATTTATAATTGAAATTCCACTGCTATGTAACCCTCACTCTACAGCTGTCGATTTTTATTAGTAACAAATCATATGCTTCAATATTGAATTTAGTTGTGTCGAGATTAGTTGAGATTAATTTAACAAGTCCTTCTGTCTATAAATAATTCCGTTCTCTTTTTTCATGCATCATGAATCACCAAACCAGGCAGCTTTGATTTTAATTATCATTTCAAAGCTTCGTTGAGGTAGGTTCGGGTAAAACCTCCCTCTTTATGATTCAATTTCGATGATTGGTAATGAACCTTGTGCAATTATTATTTCTTTCATATATGTCAAATTTAGGTTATTTCAAATTGACTACAACATCCGATTGAGCGTTCTCCAATGTAAGGTTTGATGCCCCATTTCCGATAGTCTACTTTGATAAATAAATACCCATTGTAACATTATTGAAATGTAATTGAATAATAGTGTGCTGCGGTTCACAAAGAAATTACAGGTTGTAGCCGAAAAACGATTATTCTCAAATGGAGAGTTTTTTGACCGTAGATATTATTATTAGATGATTTTAGTTGGGGTTCTGGAATTGTTTCTGGATGATTTTAGTGGGGGTTGGAATCCCAACTAAAATCATCTAATGATTATTCCCAAACTTGTGTGTTAGCTTGGAAGCTCTGTCCTGTTTGGTCGGTCCCATTTCTCACAATAACCACTAAATGCGATCCGCACGTTATATAACCAAAACTAGTGAAGCAGGATTGTGATACAACACTGGACATTACGTCTACCGAATAACAGGGAACAACTATTTTTATACGTATTAGAAGAGTAAAGTAAATCTCCATTCAGAGGCTTGTCTTGAGAAAAGTGAATTAAAAGTTTTACATAAATAAAGAGGCTTTCTCTAAGAAACGCATTCTTTATAATTACTTTGAGATGTCGGAGAGTGTGCATCATGACAATTGGTAATAAATAATTCTTGATTTGAATCGTATAGGGAGCTAGAAAAAAAACTCCCTCAACCTGGGTCCCCCACTATCCGGGCGGGTGCGTTAACCAACTTCGCTACCGAGGGAACTGAGAATAATTTATATTTCCCCGCACTTCACTCCGAGTCTGACCACCAAGTAAGACGAATATATCGCCTTGTACTCGGCGGAGCTATGATTGCTANATATATATATATATATATATATATATATATATATATATATATATATATATATATATATATATATATATATATATATATATATATATATATATATATATATATATATATATATATATATATATATATATATATATATATATATATATATATATATATATATATATATATATATATATATATATATATATATATATATATATATATATATATATATATATATATATATATATATATATATATATATATATATATATATATATATATATATATATATATATATATATATATATATATATATATATATATATATATATATATATATATATATATATATATATATATATATATATATATATATATATATATATATATATATATATATATATATATATATATATATATATATATATATATATATATATATATATATATATATATATATATATATATATATATATATATATATATATATATATATATATATATATATATATATATATATATATATATATATATATATATATATATATATATATATATATATATATATATATATATATATATATATATATATATATATATATATATATATATATATATATATATATATATATATATATATATATATATATATATATATATATATATATATATATATATATATATATATATATATATATATATATATATATATATATATATATATATATATATATATATATATATATATATATATATATATATATATATATATATATATATATATATATATATATATATATATATATATATATATATATATATATATATATATATATATATATATATATATATATATATATATATATATATATATATATATATATATATATATATATATATATATATATATATATATATATATATATATATATATATATATATATATATAATTACTTTATCATCGAGTGGAAATACTAAAAAATTGTCAGGTGTAACAAGCGAAGAGGCATAAACACTCAGTTTTATATTCAATTTCTACTGCTTCTTCCTTGACCCCAGAGCCAAGCGTAACCTTTCTTAAGACTCATAGCCGCTGCAGAGACAGTATGTTTACAGCCTTATAGGATTTCATTATATGCCATTATAATGAAAATTTTATGACTTATTCAAATGAAGATGTAAGATTTTTATTAGCCTCTAGAAGTTTCGTTGTGTAAAGCAAAATGCCAGGAAAATAATAAATTTTAAGCGTATTTATAAAGTAATAAAACTTGTTAGTTGATGTGATAAAACATTCGTTGTCTTCCAAAAGAGTAGAGAGATAGTAAATACCGTGTCTGTTCTTCGTTTTTCAAAACAATCTATGAATTCGCTTTTGTTTAGAATGAGTAAAGGGAAGAGATAATTTAGTGAAATACCATCTGTAATAATTGCCAATATCTTCATCATTATTGACCTTATGAAAAATTTGTAGAAAAATGTACGTGTAAAATGTAATTTTGTAGCTATATTTTATATTATGGTTTATCAAAAATATCTATAAATAAACGAGGATGGTTGAGGGCCTCCCCCAACCTTGAATTAGGTAAGCAAAACTAATTCTCTTTTCATTCCCTTTCATAAAATTGTAATTCCTCAGTTTGAAAATGTTTTCAATAGTCAAAGTTCGTTATTGCCAAATTGGACTGAGTCCGGTCACTGGCTATAATAGAATGACGAGAGACAAGGGAAAAACAAATATTTTTAAAAGTCAAATGTATCAAATATCTATTTCGCCCCACGCAAAATTGCATGCCGAAATACGTGCCCAAGGAATGCCACAAATAAATTATTTTCCCCCAAATAAGGAAGACTGACATTAACTGCGGACACACGTGAGTTAAGGAATAGGAGATAAGTAACTACTATATTTTTCCTCTACGAAGGTAGGTCCATGAGGGCTGTCAGTGTCATATTACACGTGTAATCTATACAGACTTTTGAACTGTCAGACAAAAGTGTAACTAAATTAACTATTGGGTGAGAAGAAAACAAAAGAACAAAAATATATTCACGAGAACCTAGCATTTTTAATTCAAGGACCAAGTATCAAGTTACTCTTTACATATATATATATATATAAGCTTCAAGACTACTCGGTTAATTAAACAGTTTGATGGTGCATATATGTAAGAGTCAGTTTAAAAAGAAATCTTCATTAGAAACAGTTACGGCTATGTCATATTGTCAATTTATATTTAACGAAACAATGAATGATAAAAATCTATGAGGATATTGCAGATAAGGCAAAACATTAACGATGAAGATGAACCGAGTGATGAAGAAGGGAAGGTGCTAGATGATTAAATTTATTTAAAAATTTTAAAATTAATAAGGACAGTCCAACACTCGGAATAACATACTTAAATATTTCCGTTAATATAAATGTTGCTTAAATATTTAATAGAACAGAAATATCAGAAATGTTTTACACTCATTAAAATTCCTCCTCTTTCTAGCACAAACTTTTATACTAATTTTTCATTTTGCTCTTTTTCTAAACTCCCTTCCCCCCTTTAAACGTCTTCAGACATCATCCTTTAACGAAATCAATAAACAACAATTTGCAAAAATCAGATTTTTAAAATTTAGGACTACTGAGCGTTAACATACAAATAATTTATGTAGCTTACATATAGGTAATTGTGTGACTGTTGATATATATGCATGGGTTTTATAGTTTTGAACTGAGCATATTTTTAGCTCTTCTCCTAATTAGAACCGGTGAAGATCGTTTGAAATTTTCAGAAGTCTTGTCCTGTGACCAAATTGAGTAGCATGATTTCTACGGAGAAAATTCGCTGCCAAAAAGAAGGAGAAAACCTCTAATTGACACTTTTCAAGAATCCATCAAGTAATGATCCAACATGGCATACAAATATTTTTTTATTCTTGTTACGCGATGATGAAAGATCACCGAAAACTAGTTAATTCTTCCAGGCTAGAGAATATAAAATTGTTGTTTCTTGTCAAGTGTTGACTAATGACGTCATCATAGCAAAGTGTAGATACACTTTTTACATATGGTTCAGTCCAAAAAAAAAATCTGTAAATAATTCTGATGACTGTGGAAGCTAATATGAACAGTCAATAGAATTATCTTAATTTTTAAGAAAAAAAAAAAAAATTTGTTAAGATCAAAATATATTTATACTGGTATTATCTTTCCTAGTCAGTGGCTTATGTTTATATGTCATAGTTTATTAAAACTCTCGGCACGTAAAATGTGAAACTTAAAAGATTTATTCCCAGAGGATAATATAAATAATTTCTTGAAATCTACTGGGTTTTCTGAAAGGAAGGAAATTATGTTTCGTCTCCCATCCTATTATATCATTTACATGCTGAAAGTATATAATTTAACAACATACATAAATAGAAAGTCAAAATAAATAAGACAGAGAAGTAGATGAACCTTCCGACCCAAGAGATTAGTCCTGTCTGAATATAGCTGGGTCCGAAGGGTGCCAACGCGTCCCTTCTAGGTAGCAAATAGCAGCTGCAAGATTAGTGCATCATATATTACAATAATAACTTATCCTATAATACCCTATAATAAAAATAATAATAATAATGGATTACAATATACATTATTATAACAAGCTCAAAATGCTGCGTTAAAATTTCTGCTAAATTGTATATATTATAATAACCATTTGAATCTGACCGTGATATGGTCAGACACATATGTACATATGTACAAATGTGTTTGAATTAGAGCGAAATTTAAAAATAAAATAAAATAAAAAAGGTTATTAATTCTGTAAACTGAGAAATTAACATTTTTTTTTTAGACACAAAGTTTGCACTAAGCTACATTAGCTGTCACTAATGTTAATTATAGGAAACGAAGCAAAGTTGCTTTTTAAAAATTTAATGAAGCTTTGTGAATCATCGATTTTCGAATTTTTAACATAATAATCGGACCAAAACTAGTTGAAACTACTAATTACATTATAGGTGATAGTAGTTGATTCTCAATACTTTAGTTTGGATATATTTTAGCCAATTTATTTATATAAGTTATATTTATTCTACATTTCGTTTGTACATATATTAACTCCACGTATGTATTTTAAGTACTATTATTTTACATAAGGTTATAACTCCAGCGTCTTGGAGGTGAATGGGTCGCATTGCTATTTATTTTTCTAAAGTAGCCTCTAGTTATAGACTAGATACACATCTCACTTGAATATGGTTACTTCATACAGCAATTTCTGTTGCCAGTAGCATTGTGAAAGTAGGCCATCACTTTGAAGATAGCATATTTACGCTGTAGACCTTTCATACAGAGTATTATTAACTTGATATGTTAGCAAATGGAAATATATGAAACCCTCAATATGTATTTATTTGCATACATTATAAAGGTTTGTTACGCCTCATAGATAGACTGAAAGCAAGTTATGGATTTAAAAGTTGATTTTGAATGTCTTTATCTATAGGCAAGGCAGTTACTTGGTAAAAGCCAATAATAAGAAATCTTCCGATACAACCTTTTCTCTATCGCCGAGTCCACACACACAAACGCACGCACGCACGCAAGCACGCACACACACACACACACACACAAAACACACACACACACACACACACACACACACACACACACGCACACACACACACACACACACACACACACACACACACACACACACACACACACACACACACACACACACACACACACACACACACACACACACACACACACACACACACACACACACACACACACACACACACACACACACACACACACACACACACACACACACACACACACACACACACACACACACACACACACACACACACACACACACACACACACACACACACACACACACACACACACACACACACACACACACACACACACACACACACACACACACANAGAAAGAGAGTAGTGAACACGAAAAAAGAAAAACTACACAGAGTAATACATTTTTGAGAAGACTTCTTGCTCCTCTTCAGAAAGGAGTAAAGAGAAACCCATCTCTGAGGACGGGCGAGAAGTTTCCCCGAAAATTTTGCTCATTGTAAATAATTTCTTTTAATGTGTTCACTGCACTCTTTCTCGCTCCTGTTCTTATTATATATATGTATTATAATAAAACAATGAAATCCGCCTCACAAATTGAATTATTATTATTCATATTTTGGATTTTTTTACTATTATTAAAATAATTACTATATTAGACCTTTTTTCCATCATCGGAAAATATAAAGGGTTTTGAGTATGAAAAATAAATCTAAACTCACAAAAAATTTGAATACATTTAAAAGCCAAGAAAGAGGTTTCGAATGTGGGGAAGATCACAGAATAATGCAGGGTATTTCCCCATTTGGTTGCCCTATGACGTGATTATTATTAAGTAAAAATGAATTAAATTGGAAAAGAAAAACTTTTTTGGAACATTTACCAAAATATAAGCGTGAAATAAAAAGTTGGTATGAAATATTCACTTATAAAAAGGCAAATCCTCTTACCGCCTTGTTTCAACCTTTATCCAAAAGCGAAAAACACGAAATACAAACAAAAAAATGGAAAATATTTTTAGCCTAATTTATCTAAATTAATAAAAAATATTTTCTATTTCAAATCCATTAAAGTGCCATCGATACTTTGACTGATCTCCATTTTATAGAATTTTATTATTTTAAAAAGAATTTAGTATTAAAGAATTAAAAACCCTTATTAAAACCTCTATTAAATTTACCCCTGATTTAGTCGTTCAAAAAATATTTCGCAATTTCATGTTACCTCTAATGCTTTTCCTTACCCCCCAATTTAATTTCCTTAAATAGAGGATTTCTTCGTCCTATTTCGGCCTTTTCTATTAACTAATGTACGACTATAAATACATACAACCATGCATACTATATATACCTAATGTGGCACATGTATGAACATTTTCATGAGTTGCATCCATCTCACGAACAAACAGTCCATAAAGAAGCACACAGGAGATGAAAAATTGGAGGTGAAATAAATCTCCACTGCGAGATTTATTAAGGAGTATTGAGATAAGCGTGCTATATATTGAATTGCAGCATTTAGTATTTGTAAATAAATACAAAATTGAAGTATTTTGTATATTTATTGTAGTTAAATATATTTCAAATGAATTTATATTGATAATGAAACGAGATGGAGTCAGCACTAATTCGATACACGAGAAAGATAGACAGGTTTGTAATATCCTGATTCCCAAAACTTAGGTATAGCTTCAAGTTGTCCAAGGATTATTTACTTTTTGTGCAGTTTTTATCTTCTCTGTGAAGCCGAGTAATATGAGGCAGAAAGGGATTCGAACCCTTAAGTGGAAGCTATTACGACACCTAGATATCTAGATACTTGAAGATACTCTTCATACCTCAGGCGAAAGCACCCGTGGTACCCGAATACCTTTTACCCCTGCCTTATAGGTACTTAGGCCTCAGTGACTCTACATGTCCCGGAGGGATCCTACTCTCGGGCTGAGTGACAAGAACCACAGGCCAAGAGAAGGAGTGCGGACGGAAGGAGTGACAAGGAGGCGAGGAGATGAGGCCGTTTAAGATCCGCTCTCCTGATAACGAAAGGTCAGAGCCCCATACCGCTCACTCTCCAGGGCCTAAGTAAGCCACTTTCAACTAAACAAATTAGTATTTAATTTAGTGCCTTTTAATTAGGCTCACTAAATGTAGTCTCCTTCTTTGGTAAGCAATCCCCATCCATAACCCGCTAAAGGTTAGTCAATGTTTTAAAATTTAAAAAAATATTATAATCTATAAGTTTTTGTAATAGTTATCTACTTATAGGATAACTCGTAATAAGATGCCTTATTTTATTTTTTTTTTTGCAAACTGTTTTAAATAATAAATCAATAGTTTTCATAATGCTCTATTCCAGGCTGTACCAATACAACCCTCACCTCGTCTAAACAATCCGAACTTATGTTTTAAACCAGTGCGAAAAATAAACCAAAAAAGGAAACGCATCCTCGTAAACTTCTGTCAAATATTACTATTGAGGTTATTCATATTTTCATCCTCCGTGTCCCTTTATTTTCTACAACCAAGCTTTCGCTCATCATGATCTGAGCTTCTTCAGGGCTACAATAGAAATGAGGAAGGAGGAGAAGGACAAGGGGTATTTATACCGGTTGTTTCTGGTGGTGTGACCGAAGCCTGCCTCTTCAGAGTCCGGAATCCGTACTGGGAGAGTTTGAAGGATCGTCATTGGTCTGTGGAGTCCGTATCTTTTGGTTGGTCAGTGCTGGGAGCAAAGTTTTCGCTGTGTTTGTGTTTGTATTCGTCTTCTTTGTTGATATTGTTGGGTGTTTGATAATTTCCATAGTTTCTCCAATGGTCCTCTCTCAGTAGTTGTCTATCTTGGCGAGTACCTCGGTGTCTTCGAAGGGAAGGTTGTGGTTAAGAGTTGTGGAACTGTAATGAAATAAAGGGACACGGTCCAAACCGGAAGAAGAAACTACGAATTATTGACTCAGTTCGTATAAGTCTTCCAGAACACTATTAAATGTGACGAATTATTGTACATGAAATCTCAAAGTCATGCATGACCCCGAATATATAAAAAACACTTTTTATTAGTCTCACTACCTTAATTTTTTTTACTGGCATTTAATATAACAAGTTCCCACTCCCATTCGGCTTACTTTGCTCAATAAAATAAGGAACTCAACCTATCATTATATACCTATAGCATTACAAAACCAAAATATTAAAATTTATGGTTCAGATAAAACCCACTTCTAGCTGTTTAATTTAGTTGTGTAACTCCTAAAATGTGTCTTCTTTCAATAAACAAACCAGTCAGTAATAATAAGTATAATAAGTAAGTTTTATTATTCTAAACTAAATATTTCGCCCACTACATCCTCATCCTTTCGTTTTTCATTTTAAAGTAACTTTAATTATATATCTAATAGCTAGGATCGGGGAAAAATAAAAAAAACACACACACACATATACATTTCTATAAATTCATTGATTCTTCACCAAAAGAGATTACAAAAAAACTGTCAATGTCTGTTCAAAATTGAATTTGAAAAGAAAAACATACAAATTGTCAGAGGGCTTATATCAGATATTTTTTAAATTAAGAAATAAAATTCTAATTGCGTCTGTTAATGGCTGGAATATGGTTAAAAAGAGAGAGGGTTTTTAGTAAAATTTTGAAAAATCTGTAATAATTTCATTACTATTGGCCCTTTGAAAATAATTTGTAGCATTAGTAGAATTTTCTAGACAACTGTAAGAACAACTGTGTTCAGTATTTTGCGAAACTGTATGTTATTGTACTATTTTTTTAAATCATAAATGAGTTTTCCGATGACTAATACAATAAATTAAAAGAAGATTAAATTTAAAAATCGCCATTACCTTCGTTCTGTTAGTATCTAAATAAAATGTATGGAACATGATTGAGATAAAATGTAAATTTCAAAATTTTTACGATAATTAGACATTGAGTAAATATTTAAAAATTAGGTGTATGAATCCACTTTAGGTTGTTCCTCATTTCCTTATTGGTGTTTTGTCTAAAAGTATCTTTTTATATTATTATTGTTATGCATAGTTTTAGAGAAACAAAAAATTTACAAAACTTTCAGCAGAAATAAAAATATTTAAAAACATTTATTCTAACAGTAGTTCTAGACTATAATCCCAGTCACAAAATTATTATAACTGTATTAAAGTGGCTGAACTTTATGTAACTATAACTTTACATAACTGCGGCTATAACTATTTTTAATGGCTCTTGTTTCTGGAATATTTCCGGTCCGGTTCAAATATGTGGATTCCAGGCTGGAGCCGTTAAGTCCAAAGGTCTCACTTAATTAATGCCAGCTGGAACGCCAAAAATTACAATCCTCGTAGTAAGGGGGTCATGGCGACTTGGAGCTCCGAGGGCTCGCCTATGGCTGACTATCTGTCTCAAAATCAAGAATGTATTTCATAGTACGGGGCAGTACACCTGAGACCTTTAGACTGGTTCTCGGCGATCCTTATCGGCGGGGGAGAGTGAGCGTTATTTAGCAAAGGTGGGGGGGGGGAGGATCACAATTCAATTTTCCCTTAAATATTGCTATCGAATTAACAACCTAAATACTCCTAATTTGAGTCAATTATTTCCTTGTAAGATACTCCAGGAATTGAAAATATATACTATCTTGAGGAGAAATCGTCAAAAACGGTGATAAGCTATATCCATCAAAATTAGGGAACTAATAGGGGTAGCTATGCGGGATTGTTAATCTGCAAAATGCCTAAATCCGAGATAAGACGATGCTGAAACCACCATAAGAATTTTTTTTGTAAAACAATCTGTCTTTCTCGTCCTCGAAGTGTTTTCTTTTATTCTACATATAAAAGAGACAAACTAAATATTATTAAGCAAGCAGAAAATTTCGTCTTATAAAATGTATAATTAATATTAACGATATAGGTCAATCCCCACAATTTTTCTGTGTAACTTTTAAAATATTTATTTTATCAATAAGAAATATTTCATGAGTTACAAATTTATAGTAAATCATTACTCTAAAATAAATATTATTCCCGCTGTATTGAAAACATTTTTGACATTTTGACATGGGACTTGACATTTATGGTAGCCCCTCACTTATTTGTGCGATTTCACTCAAACTTCACTTAAGGAACTCATCCTATCATTTTCCTTTTATTAGTGGCATTAAAAATTGCAAAAAAAAATTGAAATTGCGATAGAAAAATATATAATATGCTTAAAAATCATAAATTAAAAATTTACAATATAGGTAAACCCCTTACTCAATTCAATTTCACTGAATAACATACATTTTTACTTTTTTTAATGAAATAACAAATATTTGTTAAGTTTAAATCATCTTTGATCACGTGCCATTTATATACATAATATGTAAGCGCATTCATGCACTACCGCAATCACTTTATTAAAGTAAATAAACAAAAAAAAAAACGGTATTTGCACTTATTTTCGCTAACTAAAGGTTGTTTGTCAATATTTGAAACTGGTTGACGGAGAATGGGGATTTAAACGGCAACCAAATTTAGCATTTAATAAAATCTTGTTCTTGTTAGGTTAATGAAAAAATATACGTAAAAGCTTATGGATGATATGCAATATCTTACATTCGTTTTAAATAATGTTTCTGCAAAAATTCATATTAAGAATGTATCAAGGAAAGTAAGGATCCTAAACTTATTTGTACAGTAGAGAAATCAAAACGGAATTAGAGTTGAATCAATTTCTATTTATGTTAGATTGTAATGAAAAATGGAAAATTTGCTCAGCTTACATAACCCATGCATGAAGGACTTTCAGAAAGAAAAGAACAGATTTATAAAGTATGCTTAGCTTTTACATACCTATTCTCACGAGCTTACAGAGTACCAGAAAAAAATTTGGTTTTTACCAAATTTGGTAAATATACAAAAACCCCCGAATAACAACGCCTTGACTATACCACGCCCTGGTGAGTTCACTTCGAACTAATATTAGGAGATGAAGATTAGAATCCCACCTCCGGTTGCTTTTGGCTTGAGCTAAGGCTCGATTCTAGGCCATCAGCAAGCGAATCAGGAGCGATATATATA
>KZ807334.1:117523-130838 GCA_000696205.2 Oncopeltus fasciatus | reverse complement strand
GTTTAATTGATCCTGCAAAACAGGTATTATGCAGCTGGGCTCTCCTAAGTACAAAAATATTAGAAAAACCAATTCATTGACAATACAGAAAAATATTCAAAATATTTATGAGTTAGAATTATAAATTTGTTTATTAAACATTTAAAGAGAAAATTGTACTGCCACCAATCATGTTTTTCAAAATTCTGGTACTAACTCCTTACAATACAGATTAAACAATGCATTAATTAATAGACTTCAATAATAAAACCATGGGTTCATGTGTAGTTACAAATATGAGAAAGATGATATCCTAAATGTCAAAAAGCTGAACCACCCTCCCACACATAAGAGTTTTATTAACAGGGTCTGCCCATTGTGGTTTATATGAAGCGAAAATCTATATAATATATATATTACATATATATATATATATGTGTGTGTATATGACGGTCATATTGTCATATTTTATTCGGTTATTACTTATATAACATTATAACGGAAAACAACAATATAGGTCTTGTACCAACCATTACTCTTGAGGTGATTATCCATTAATGCCCCTGTATGTCATTTTGCGATGTACCAATAAGAAAACGCTTTGGGTATTAAAAGAAAAAAATTGCTAGACACATAACGTACTACGTCAAGATTTAATGCTCGTTTAATAATTACATTTTGAAATCATACGGCATTAATTACATGGAGTTGAGCGACAGCATTAGGCTGAGTAAACATCAGTGAAAGCTATAATTACTCATTGCTTACAAAGTGTATTATTACAACTGGTGTGAGTATAATTACGTACCATATATTTGGTCTAATTATTCTATTAGGACGTAGTCCGTCAGGCCATATAGAGTTACGTACGAAGTAATTTTGTAACTAGTGGCCATCTTTTGGAATTTTCTTCTGTAATACTCTCCGGTTGGAATTTGATGAAAATTAAAAAAAAAAAAAAATCTACTCAGGATCTACTAAAAGTATAGAGTCTACTACAAATATAGAGAACATTTTAATGTCGTTGGTGAAAATCTGCTAAAAGAATAATAGGTATAAGATTCTTTGAGGCCTACTTTGAATAGGTAGAAAGTGACTTTAAAGGAGATTATTTCCAAAGCCTAAAACTATAAAATCTCTTTCGTAAAGCGGAAAATTATGCTTCGTATATGCCTCTTTGTAAGGATGCTGTAATTAAAATGTATATCTAGATACAATGGAATTAATTTGAAAAATAAATCGAAAAAAATGTATACCTAATACAAAACATATTATTTAAGGCAAGGGAAAAAAATTTGAAAAAAATATCAAAAGTACGAACTAATAAATAATTAAATTCTATAATAGTAATAAAACTATTTCTTTCTAAAGAAGTATTTAAATAAAAATTGTATATAAATTAACTTGCAGTCTTTGACTTTTCGAGGGACATGGATGGTATATTATTTATAATTTCTCTTATGAGTTAATAATATCTCCTGCCACTTTGATTTCAACAATAGAGGCTTTTGAGATGTAAATATACCGCAGGATACTTACAATACCGTGGACTGGGAGAGTTACAAACTACGAGGTACTAAGAAGAGTAAACAAGGAAAGGAATTGCTGCATGAAGTAAAGGTCAGAAAAACTTCCTTTCTAGGTCATGCTCTGAGAAACAATAAATATAAAATTCCACAACTCGGCTTAAAAGGGAAAATCCAAAGAAAAGGTGGTTTAGGAAGGAAAAAGCTTCCTTGGCTGGGAAATATCAGAAAATGGACGGGCTTAACACTCGAGGCGCTTATAAGGAAAGCAGAAAACAGGGAAGAGTTTGCTGTAGGGCACCGAAGTAGCTCATTGGATCAGTTCGAGTCTCGCAATCCTGACGCCGCGGGTTCGAATCCCGCCCAGGTCAATCTTTTATTTATAATTAAAAGTTTGTCCAGAGCCATGGTCGTTTAGAATGAGATAGTAACCTGTTGATAGTCTCTTACTCCATGACCCTAAGTGGCTGAAAGGGGGGCCAACACACACAAAAAAAAATGAATAAATAGTTTGGTATAGTGGTCGCTAACCTCTAGAAGAAGAAAATTCAATTCAGTTTATATTTTTTCTACCCCCCATCTTTTTATTTCTTTAATTTTCCGAATAAATTTCTTATAATTTCCAACCTTAAAACCTACAGTCTGGTCCAATGATTTCTTCATTCTGTTTACAAATGCATCAAGTGTAATACTATCTGATCAAATATTAGTTTTTTATATGTTAAACCATTCGCAATACACCCAAAGTCATTTTTACTTATAATTTTTACGCCTTTCTCTAAATTCTGTGCTGTCACACTACATAAAAGAAATTTTGATTGATTTTGAAATAAGTAATTAAATACAAATTTTGAGCTGCAAGTAACAACTCATGAAGAATGTAAAATTTCGGAATTTATAAGTCCCCATTTTAGTTTTCCGTGGGAAATGACATCATGCATATTCGAAAGTACATTAATTTTAGCATTTCGATATTACAACACCGGAAGTGTCCTGTCTCAAGCGAGAAATTAATACAGCATAGCGCTAAATATAATCGACCATGATAGACCCCTTCATGGGTTTAATCAGTTGTCACAATTCTTAATTTGGGCTTCATTAATCATACAGCAATCTTTAAGTTAATCATTTATTTCGTTATGTGATATTGAGTATATTGAGAAAATGCGATTAATTTTTAGATACCATATTCGTCTTCAATGCCATAAGAATAGTTACATAATATATAATTGGACACTAGTGGTTTCCACTCACCTTTACCACAGCTATAAATAAAGAGTCATATTGGTAATTTATGTACCTTTTAGAGATTTTTTATTTCCGTCAATATATATTCGAAAGAGAAATGAATCGACCTGTAGATAATACAATACACACTTTTAAGTTAATAACGCAATTATTAAAATATCAAATAAAAATAAAAATCACATTTTATTAAACTATTTAAAATCAGAAGAAAAAAAAACATTATATTTTCAGTGATGAAAACAAACAAACAAATAAACCCATGCGAAAACTCTGGCATTCTATAATCCCCCCCATATTTTACTTTTTTATGAATATCAAAACATTTAATATAAAACGTCCGTCACACAAGAGCTGCGTAATATAAGCAGATTTCTCATGTTTCATTAAAGATAAATAAGAGTAGAAGAGGAAATTTAATTTATTAACAAGAAATGCAAGGGATTAGAAATTCTTACTACCTCAGCCGGGACTCGAACCCAGGTCTCCTGCTTTCCGGGCAAAATGTAATGCTAACAATTACACCACCGACGCTAGCTAGAAAATTCCTTCTACTCCCTGCAGTTTACTCCGTGTCTCAACCCCCGAGTAAGATGAATATATCGTCCTATGCTCCAAGGAGCTAACATTGTCGGCTATTTGTTAGACTCTTATTTTTTATTTTTTTTTTTTTTTGGTTTTTTTCCCTATATTTATTTTTTTAAATACTGATTTTAGTTGTGGTATTTAATCCCACGTTAATTTTATACAAGAAACGCAAGGAAATAGAATTTTAAAAAATCTTACCTTATTCTATTATATTACAGAGGTTATTAATTATTATTATTAATGAAGAAAACATGAGAGTAAAAGTTATTACCACGAACCTTTGCTGTAGACTAACCGGTGAGGGAAGGGGGGGGGGGGAGTGTTCAACCAAATTTGGATACATTTCTTTCAGTGCTTTTCGTAAAAATGCAGAACTTAAACATTAGAAAATTACAATCAACTAATGCAAGAGAATAGAATAAAAAATCTAACTGTCCCAGTGTCGAGAGTCTAACCCACGAGAAAGACGAATACATTGGCTTATGCTCGAAGGAGCTGACATTGACAAGCTATTTGTCGACTCTCGTCATTTAATATTTAAAATTTTTCTTTATAAATATTTATTTGGTTGTGGTTTTTAATCCCACGTAAATTTAAATCAATTAATGCAAGAGAATAGAATAAAAATCAAACTGTCCATCCAGGGCTCGAACCTGGATCTCCTGATAACCGGGCAAGCGCGTTATCCTATTACGCTACCGGGAGAGCCAGATATCTTATTAAATTGCCAACACTCTAGCGAGAGCCTAACCTACGAGAAAGACGAATACATCGTCTTATGCTCAAAGGAGCTGACATTGTCTAGCTATGTATCGACTTTCCGACGCTTGCCCGGTTATCAGGAGATCCAGGTTCGAGCCCTGGCTGAGACAGTTAGATTTTTTATTCTATTCCCTTGCGTTATTGATTTAAATTTACGTGGAATTAAAAACCACAAATAAAATTAATATTTATAAATTAGGAAATTACATTTTACACCTATTATCTTCCATCAAATTTTCTGAACATTAATAATAACGGTATTACGACCATACATTTTGGTCTATCTCAGGTCTTCCGCCTCTCTCCCTCATCTAAATTTAAGACATTAAAATATTTTTTTTTAAATTAATGAGAATTATTAAATGATCCATAGATCGTCACAAATATCAATTATTATTTGAATATATATGAAGCGAGAGAGTAGTTTTGTGCGTGTGTATGAGTGAGAGAGATAGATACATAGATAGATAGATAGATAGATAGAGAGAGAGAGAGAGAGAGAGAGAGAGAGAGAGAGAGAGAGAGTGAAAAAGGGGTGTTCTTCTATAGAAGAAGACCAAGAAGACACCCGCCATCTGATTTTGTATCATTCTATCTACTGTTCAGAAAGAGACTACAAAAGGCTCGATATTCTGGTCAACAAAAATAAATTTACCATATAATTCGCAAATGACGTGGATAAGACAATTAACAGGAGCTCAGATGCCGCCAATACATAGGCACTCCTAATGTCCATGGCTTGGCCCGCCTTGTATTCTCACCGATTAATGAATTCACTCTCTCGCATTTTGAAGCGATATAAAAGGTTCAACGTGCATGACGGCCCCTCGGAGAGGCTCCTCTGTGCTTCCTACGATGGGTGGCCGGATCATCTGTGTTTCACCGCTTACCAAAATGTGAAGTTGAGAATTTGGAAGTACCACAGGTATTGGGAGTACCCCAAAGGTACGGTTGGGGAAAAGAAGGGCAAAAAATAAATAAAAGAAAGAGACTTGAGAGAACAAACTCTGAACAGATCGAAATGAAACTTGCCTGTAGGGTAGGGGCAAGAATATGCCCCTTCGAGAAGTGAGTACCCGATGTACATTGCAACTAAGCAGCAACGAAAACTTGTTTCACTTCAAGGCAAAAAGTTTTTACGATTGGCAAGAAACGTTCTCCTAGATGCCAATTGCTTTTATTNAAATTAATGAGAATTATTAAATTATCCATAGATCGTCACAAATATCAATTATTATTTGAATATATATGAAGCGAGAGAGTAGTTTTGTGCGTGTGTATGAGTGAGAGAGAGAGATACATAGATAGATAGATAGATAGATAGATAGAGAGAGAGAGAGAGAGAAAGAGAGAGAGAGAAAGAGAGAGAGAGAGAGAGAGAGTGAGTGAAAGAGGGGAGGGGGGTGTTTCTTCTATAGAAGAAGATCAAGAAGACACCCGCCATCTGATTTTGTATCATTCTATCTACAGAAAGTGACTCCAAGGCTCGATATTCTAATTATAATATTAATAGTTAATAAACTATTAACAGGAGCTCAGATGCCGCCAATACATAGGCACTCCTAATGCTCATGGCTTGGCCTGCCTTGTATTCTCACCGATTAATGAATTCACTCTCTCGCATTTTGAAGCGATATAAAGGGTTCAACGTTGATGACGGCCCCTCGGAGAGGCTTCTCTGTGCTTCCTACGATGGTTGGCCGGGTCATCTGTGTTTCACCGCTTACCAAAATGTGATGTTGAGAATTTGGAAGTACCACAGGTATTGGGAGTACCCCAAAGGTACGGTTGGGGAAAAGAAGGGCAAAAAATAATTAAAAGAAAGAGACTTGAGAGAACAAACTCTGAACAGATCGAAAAGAAACTTGCCTGTAGGGTAGGGGCAAGAATATGCCCCTTCGAGAAGTAAGTACCCGATGTACAATGCAACTAAGCAGTAACGAAAACTTGTTTCACTTCAAGGCAAAAAGTTTTTACGATTGGCAAGAAACGTTCTCCTAGATAAATTTTGATTGATTTTGAAATAAGTAATTAAATACAAATTTTGAGCTGCAAGTAACAACTCATGAAGCGTAAATAACTTTATATAATGTTTCTTCTTAAGAAATATTGATTTACTCAAACGATGTAATATTGTATTCCGTTTCAAAATAAACAAATCGTAGACTGCCTTTTACTTTCGAAGGGCGGTAAACGCGAGAAGCCGCTGAATGACTTTGACATTCAACTTAGTTGGCATACTCTGGGGAGAGGGAAATACAACGGAATTCCCCACTTTCTCAGCAAGATTTTATTGCTGTAGGCCTTGGAAATTATCTTAAGCCACTTTCTACTTCTTCAGGGTAGACTTTTAAAAAAATCTTACCTCTGTTCTTTTAGTAGATTTTCTCTCACAAAATCAAGCTATTTTCTCTTATACCAATAAACGATTTTTTTGAAATTCCATTATCGACCTTAAAATATTATTGAAGAAAATTCGAAAATATTGTGCTTCATTATAACATAGTCAATGACTCCCACATTTTGCAGTTTCTTAAAAACCTGGAACAGTCGAAATTTATATATATATATGTGTGTGTATATGACGGTCATATTGTCATATTTTATTCGGTTATTACTTATATAACATTATAACGGAAAACAACAATATAGGTCTTGTACCAACCATTACTCTTGAGGTGATTATCCATTAATGCCCCTGTATGTCATTTTGCGATGTACCAATAAGAAAACGCTTTGGGTATTAAAAGAAAAAAATTGCTAGACACATAACGTACTACGTCAAGATTTAATGCTCGTTTAATAATTACATTTTGAAATCATACGGCATTAATTACATGGAGTTGAGCGACAGCATTAGGCTGAGTAAACATCAGTGAAAGCTATAATTACTCATTGCTTACAAAGTGTATTATTACAACTGGTGTGAGTATAATTACGTACCATATATTTGGTCTAATTATTCTATTAGGACGTAGTCCGTCAGGCCATATAGAGTTACGTACGAAGTAATTTTGTAACTAGAGGCCATCTTNATGCCCCTTCGAGAAGTGAGTACCCGATGTACATTGCAACTAAGCAGCAACGAAAACTTGTTTCACTTCAAGGCAAAAAGTTTTTACGATTGGCAAGAAACGTTCTCCTAGATGCCAATTGCTTTTATTATACACCATACATTGTCATGCATTGTATCTCAAGGAAAATTCGGGAAAAGAAGTTATGTGCTAAATATGATGAGAATATTTGTAACTAGCCATCATATTTTCCTTTAAAATGTACATTAGGGAATCAAGAAAATTTTCATTAAAACTTTGGTAGACAGAGAACTTTTAATCGTTAATAATAGAGAAAAAAATGTACTAAGGCTGAATATTGTTAACTAAGCATGATGTGCAATGAAAGTTATTAGTAGGGTTGACCTTTTTGCAACAGTCATTGAGAGAAATAAAAGTCAAATAGAGGAGCAGTTTAAGACAGTAAATGCAGTAGTGACATCCTAAGATTAACACTGCATAAGAAAGCTAGCGAAAGTCTTTTGGAATAGTTATAAATTGGAATTTAAGAAGGCAAATGAATAATTTAAGAATAATAAAATTGTGCCAGTCTGAATATTCAAAACAAATATATTTAATAATATACTTAAATGGGCAGAAAATTAATATCCAGCGATATTATCTCATGTTTGAGATACCCCTATAAACAATAATTTTCAACTCAAGGCTTCTTTCTGCTAATAATTAATTTTCACTAGTTATACAAATATATAAATTCAATTTAGGATAGTGTAGAAATCAATGCTCAATGTCTATAACAAAAGTACTTCCTTTTCTGACAAGGCAGCTGCCTTATAAGACCTCAAGTCATGTGGTCCTAAATTTATTGACCCTAGTATAATAGAAAAATATTATAATGTAAATAAATAGCTTAACAACTGGAGTATTCATAAAAAATTGGTTAACATTAAAACTTGATTCATAAGTTATGCATTGAACACACTTAGCCAATGCCAAAACAAAAGATGATCGATAAGATAAAAATATTAAAAATGCTATTATGGATTTGATTTTAATAATTGAAATAAAACAAGTGAAAAAAAAATCTTTAGCGGAGACCGATCACAACCATATAATTCTAAGATGATTTTATTTGGGGTTCGGTCAAGACCGAACCCCAACTAAAATCATCTTAGAATATCTACGGTCAACCAACTCTCCTTTTGAACAACCATATAATCTGTTTTATCAGAACTAATTATGCTATCTAGCAGTGTCTACAAAACAATTTCAAACACTCCTGAGTAAATTAATTAATAGATAAGAATAAATACATGCACTTTCATTTACTAAACGATTCTGCAATCAGGACCTTGAAAAAACGGTCATGATTTTATTTTTTTATTACAGTTCGGTTACAGAGATGAAATAATAAGTTACTATTCCAAATAAATTCGAATTTTTTTCCCTTCACTATTATTAATACTTATAATACTTATGATTTAAAGGTTTAGGATTATACGTTTTCAAATTTCACTTAAATAAATATATTGTCAGTTTTAAAACTACCAATATATTTTTCCGAAGAAATTTAATTTTCTCTTAATTTATTAGTTATTTGTGGTTCTTACAGTGTAATATTGTATAAGTTAAAAAACCCTTGAATATATGAGGATATCGCGGCTGTTTATTACACTCTTAGACGGAAAATTATTCCAAATTTTCTATTATATTCAGAGTCCGAGGATATTAAAAAAAAAATTAAAACTGGATGGCCATTGGGAAGCAAAAGCGTGAGAATAAGCGTTTAGGCATAGACGTTTTTGTGTGTTTGAGAGGGTGGTTGCATGTACACATAGGTGGGTGTATTCGTGCATGCATGTAAGACCGTGGGAACAGGTCATCTTTTAATCACGAACGGATAATATTTTTTTAGCATCTCTGGATCAAAGAAATTGAAAATTCTTTTTAGAAGTTGTGCCGTATTAGAATAGTTTGATTTATTTGAAACAAATAGATTTTTTTTTTAATGTTAAGACTTTGTGTGTTTATAATTGACTCAAATATATGTTTAAAATTAAAAGCTTTGTGAATCCAACGTTTCTGTCTTGTATGGTAAATGTAACAAGTAGAAGTCGGATATCTTGAAGACATATGAGCAATGAAGTGCCACAAGAAGAGGGAATGGCTGATGGACTTGTTCTTCTCGGCAGCCTAGAACACCATCTACGATGGCTTAAGGTCATCTTCTGTGTCGATTCGAGAGAAGTGGTAAGCGGACACCGGGTGAGGACTATGACCCCTCAGCGGTCACCTGGATATGTCTCGGCGGTATGAGGGACGGTCGTGCTCTCCTCTCTCCCCATCGATACATATCTAGTGGGCAAATAGCTATGGTAATCCAGGCCAGCTAGGGCCGACCCTTCGGTGGACATGCTAACTAGAGGGGTCCGCGTGGCCGGTCGCCGCACTATCTGCTTGTAGGCCTCAAGGGGCGCCCAGTCGAATAGGGGTAACGCTACTGTACGAGGAGGAAGGGAGTCTATTCAGTCACGAGGAAAGCTTTTCAAGCAAAATTGTTAGTCAGTTCACCCCGTCTTCTCATGTAAGTAATGTAAGAGATTTATAACTATATGCAGAGTTCGTAAGCGTTTGCAGTATTTGCATCACTTTCATGGACCCATCTCCAGCTGAGAGCTAAAATGTTACGCGAAAGATAAAATGTTATTATGGGGATAAAGTTTCCCATTTATTTCATTCGATGTAATGGTTTTAAAATCAAACTTTGCTTACAGTCCATATTTTACGAATGTAATTGGTTTTTACGTACCAATAATACTCATGTGATTCCTAGTTTCCTCCCACCAGCGCCTAGCCCACGACCAAGCTTGTTTCCTGACTGTATAGTTACCAAGCTTATATAATAGCTTCAGAGTAAGTATTTCATCAGTAAAAACCCATCTAAATTCTTCCCAACTCCAGTACTAAAAATAATAATAAATACAATAAATTATTTTGTATGAAATTATTCTTCCCTTAAATTCATGGAACACCCATTAAGGATAAAGATTTTAAATTATGTTTCCATCGCCTTAATTCCAAAATGAACGCTATTGCATATTTGTGTCCGAGGAAAAGTAAGGAGCAAAGATCAAAAAGGAAATACGATTATTGGACTTTGTAGTTTTAGATACATAATAATTAAATGTAAATCACATAATAATGATTATCCCATCTACTAATAACTGTTTAAATGGTATTTAAAAATATATTTTATAAATATGAGACAATGAAGAGCATAAGTACATTAACATCTATAAAAGTGCAGGCGAAGTTTGTAAAAAATGATGGAGGGTGCAGACTTAACTAAAGGAATCTGTTTTGTTTCCCACTAAAGAAGAATAAAAGTAAATACAGTGCCATAGGTGGCATTTAGAATAGGCAATTTTCTGCCAAGTGGCTGCAAGGAAGGTGCACATAGGCTTCGCGCATAATATAAAGATATATCTTACTTAGTGTCAGATATTATCGGATTTTTGAGAGTTATAGGCTAAAAGAGGAAACCTTTAGCCTAAAAGCAAAATTTGTATTATATAATTTAATATTGCGATGCTAATAAATGATTCTACAGAAAACTTGATGGTTTTATCCTTCATAATATCCATTCATTTTATAATTCTATTCAATAAAGTATATGGAATTAATAATTTTAAGAGCTTACCAAATAAAAAATAAATAAATGAGCAAACAATTTATTTTAACTACATCTGACCATTTAGATAAATGTGAAAGATCCAGGATAGTAATTGAAGTCGTTCTGCATGCAAGTAGGTAAGGCGTTAATTTATAATTAGCGCTATATCGACATGAATCTCCGTTCAGCAATCTGACCAAAGCATAAGCTTTGTGAGATAACTCTTGTAGATAACTCTGATAAGGTATCATTAACTTAGTCGTGACCAGTGAGTTGGTCGCACTCATTTATATATAATCAGATTGTTCTTATTTCAAAAGAGCTAACATTAGCAGTTTATTTCCAGGATATTGTATTTGTTTTGTTTTTTTTGTTTGTTTTTTTTGTTTGTTTTTTTGGTAAAAAGAGAAAAATAATAAATAAGAAGACGTGAAAGAAATGTGAAACAGGCGGTGCAAGGAGTGCAGAAGCGAATGTCTATTAAAATGCAAATGATGCAAGGGATGTTGTAGGCCCAGCTCGGCGGTGAAAGGTCCTAGAAAGTGAACGGATTTCGGACCTCTTCCCTCGCTGCAGATTTACCGCCTGCAGGCGCGGGGAAAGGGTGTCAGGTCGTGCATTGGTTGCGTCCTGCATGCGACTGTGTCCCACTGCAACTCCTCAACAAGTCCTCCCATTCTGCAGTAGCTCAACTTGGGAACTTATCAATAAAGTGTACGGCTCAATTTATTAAAGGTTGGATTGAACGGTCGGTGGAGTCGATTTACCACAACCAGATTCCATAGAGCCCAACTCCAAGACATTACAGCGCAAATAGCTTATTCTTCGTCTTCTTCTTTTTCTTTCGTGCTGTTAAGAGTAGACTGGGCCCATCTCCTAAACGAGCCCCTGTCCTGGGCCAGCCTTTTTATTTCTGTAAGAAAAGATCCGCGGTCCCGACCCAAATACACCTTGTATTTAAGTCTTGGCCTGCCCACTGGGTTCTGTCCTCTCGGCCTTCCCAATCAGCCATCTGGCTCTCCGATCATCATCCATCTAGCAAGGTGCCCGTACCACTTGAGCCGGCGCTCTTCTACAACATCCCATACGTGCCGCACTACTAAAGTGTCTCTGATCCTCTCATTCTGTATGCAGTCCCTTCTGGTCCCTGCAGCTTTATTCAAGAACCTCATCTCTACTACATCAGTATTACATCAATCATGGTGGCATTGTTGTCTAAGAGTTTCCAGCTTTCAGCGCTATAGAGCAACACAGGGAGGAATACTGATTTGAAGATGCTAGGTTTTTTAGATCTCCAGCTTCCCAACTAAGGTCTTGAAATACAGGTAGAACACCTGGTTGGCCTTCTTCGCCCGATGAAGCATCTCCTGACCCGATGAAGCATTTCTCGGCTGAATATGGTCCCAAATTAGTTTCTCTACTTAAAAATGTTTTAGGAAGCTTACTTTTCTTATACCAGTTGAAAACTCAAAAAAAAAAAAAAAAAAAAAAAAAATAGAACGAACCAACCGAAAATATACAATATACAAAAAGGTGAAAGATAAAGGGAAGAAAGAAGAGAGTGTGTGGGGGGGGAGTATTCTACATTCCTACAGCATTCCTAAATTTAATGAATAAAAAATAAAATGTCCATTTACCAAAAGGTAAATACCTCATCTAAGGCTTCCAGTGTGTTTTAAATCTTTATTTATTATTTATATAAAATAGTGATTTATCATTATTTATGTTGTGGAGAAATTTGGTTAAATTTTTTATAAATTTATTCATAAATGTATTATAAGGGATTCTTTAATATCTGGATTTACTATATTGGGTTTTAGCTTCTTTTTGGTGAGGAAATATCGAAAATTCTATAAAAAAATCTTTTGTGGGAACAACCTCCAAAGAATTGTAATAAACAATTGCAAATAGTGAGATAGAGAGAGTAAGATTAGAAAGATAGAGAAAGAGAGAGGAGAGGGTTAGGGACAACCCTGGAGGAGTCCTGAAGCAACTTTCAAACGCACACACACACATGATCCATCAACAGCAGGGATTTATAAATCACAGTGAAGGCGGATCGGCTACGGAAAGCGCTACTGCGACCACTTCTGAATGGTATATACGCCACTATATTTCACGGCTCTTGTGGAACTGTTATGCTAATGAAGGTGGCGGTTCCTGGTGTCTTCTTGAGATGACCATCCCCTGCCAGATTGGACTTGTTTTGCTCGGATGCTGAATATTTAGATACATTAAAACCTATCCAAATCTGTATAAGTGACTCAAAGGTAAATAAACAAATAATGTAATTCTTAATCTGATTGTTAAAAATTTACACAACGAGGCAGCTATAATTCTAAATAATTCACGACCTGAGTCAAAAATCCCTTCACAGCTTTATTTAAGAAAAAATTCTTAAATGGTTTTTCTCCATTGGACTAATACTTTTTATTGTAATTAGCTACTGTTTCTAGCGAAATAATATAAATTAATTAATTTTATATTAATTAATTTATATGTACCCTAATAGTTTTGTTTTTTTAATG
>KZ807334.1:86933-105917 GCA_000696205.2 Oncopeltus fasciatus | reverse complement strand
AAAAAAAAAAAAAAAAAAAAAAAAAAAAAAAAAAAAAAAAAAAAAAAAAAAAAAAAAAAAAAAAAAAAGTTTGAGGCGGCTGGGATCGAACTCGCGCCCGAACGGGCCAAGCCGGGGCTCTCAGGCAGAGACGGCCTTTTATCAGACCCAGCCACGGAGGCTGTCTGACGTCAGGACACTTTCTCCCGTACTACTCTCAGTTAGGGCTAGCAGTTGGACAGAACGTGTCGTTCCCCCTCCACTGATAACAATTGCACTGTTCACTGTCTAGAACACTAATTTATATCATGGTTACTCACGTATTAATTGATTGTTTATCCATGGTTCTTCACTAAACTGCGTGAAGTTGAGCACTGTCACTTAAACTTGGCCTGTACCAAGTTTAATAAATAGTTGTTCACTAAGACACTGTCAAAATACTTTGTAATGACGAGCACACAACGAAGCTGTTCACACAATGGCTGACTAGCACCGACTCGATATAAATTAGTAAAAGAATTTTTCTCCTAAGGAAAGCACCGGAAGGCAGTGCAATTTATATGGCTAAAGATAATTTTTCTCCTTCAGCGAATGGCTTATAATTTGTCATTAAAGTATCTGCTGATTATAAGGTAGATTTGAATAATTAAAGACAGCTAGGAAGCGATTCATTAATCTAAAATAGGAAAAGATGTTTTCTAGTAAGCAAAAAGAAATACATTTAAGATTGTTAGTACGAATAAATCATACCAAAACCTGTTTTAGGAGGAATACATTAACCGCTACTCGCAACTCTGAGATAACAGTAAACAGGAATGAGGGTGCATAATATACATTAGAAGAAAAAAATATTACGAATAAAAAGCACTAAGAGGGCTGTCGGACAGGCGGACAGGCAGAAGTTTTTAGCGTAGCTATCACGGGGGTGGGCTCGTTAACGGGCCGAAGTAGTTAGCGGATTGAATCGCAGACTGGTCCCGTCGACATTATCTGGAGCTGAGGCATTATAATTGACGTGGGGGTCGCCTCCAGCCGTCCAAATGTCAGGCCTTCGAGGAGTCAGGAGGCCATTGTTGTTCTCCAGGGGTTAGATGTTGCAGGTAATGGAATTGCATAATCGTCTCACTAGACGCCATTAATCTGCCATATGCGGTTGCGGTTTTTTTTTTCAGGATAAATATGGGACTTTCCATACTCCTAGAAATAAAGGAGGCGTGGCCCAGACAATTTCTGGACATGGCCCCTACAGAATATGCAACAAGTATAATCAGATCCTCTCAAAATATAAGCGAACTAATGTTTAATTAGAACCGGTAGCAAAAAAAATCAGTGAAGTGAAAGAAAGCCAGGACAAAGTTAAACTCCTCCCTAAGAACTTCAGTAGAAGTAACCATATTAATGGAAGGGTAAGACCTAAATTGATATTTTTCTTTAAAGAAATGAGTGGAAACGCCAAAAGTTGAAGGAATCTGAAAAAAATACTGCCAGATAATGACACATAGAATAGTGACACCTGTTTCAGTAAAGAACTCGTACGTCTAAATTATTAAATTTGTCTTTAATCACTCAATTATGCCTCTTGAAAAATCTAAGAATAATACTCCTCCCTGAATATTTTACTCCTGTGTTTGAATATTTTACTTCTAATCTGATAATATTTAAGCTTTTAAGCTCTATCTCACATAAATTTAAAAGCCTTTTTTCTATACAATATAGGACCTTGTTAATTTAAAGAGACAACTTTCAAAGAGACATAACTCAAACATTGTAATACAATACAATATTGTACTTTTATTCACCGTTAATAAGCACAGTTTGACCTAGTTAAATCACTTCTGGCTTAATATTTGCTATTTTTATGTTACATAGTCATAAGACATTGTGTANTTTTTTTTTTTTTTTTTTTTTTTTTTTTTTTTTTTTAAGTTCAATGAAACAATTCTTTCCAGCACAAACCATTTTACAGGATAACTGTTTGGATCCAACAAATCTAAGAAAACATAAAAGATAGATCTTAGCGAGCTTAGAATTAGCATTTTTATCAGTGAGAAATTTTAAAATTAAAATCTTAATTTAGTTTCCTAGATCAAATTATTTCAAATTCGGTACATCTGATTCCAAAATTTCATCAAAATCAGTTACACGAATTGATCTACGGTTGATATCATTTAAAGAAATCGAGCTTTACAGGCCCTTGGTTGAATATTCACAGTGGATAGTTAGTTTTTTCTCTCTTTCTGTGCCTCTGAAATAATCCACTGATTCTGGTGTGCGCCTAGGAACACCCAACCATAATTAGGTACTATACTTCATTGAAATGGAAAAAAACAACAGATTGATAAGAACATGTGCTGTCCACATAACTTCTGAAGTGTGCTGTGGGCATATATGAACAAATCCATAACATGTGTTCTCCTGATAATTGGGGGTTGTTGCAAGTTTCATATTCAGCACATGGCTCCCATAATCAGTGAAAGACGAATGTATTTTAGTTAATTTCCGTTAAACTATTCAGACATCTAGGTGCCAACTACGAATTGAAATGCTTTTATGTATGGCATCCACGTTCTGTTCGTAACGTCATACCAAACGATCCTTTTGTCATATCCTCTGTAATGTTTGCGGTGTCAAGGGAGTGGACAAGATCCATCAAAAACCTTGCTTATTAATGGAACATCTTTTCTAGTAGCCTTGCATTCTGGGACTTAAATAATGGGCTATCTGTCGCACCCGCGCAAATACTCCATGGACTATTTCAATACCTGACTAATATTTCACAAGCACAGACATTATATAGTTTAATTTAGGGCAGAGAACTAGTTCCTAAGTAAATTGCGCAGAGTGATTTCGACAGCAAACTCGAATGCTAGACAGGTTTAATCGCTCCTTCATATAAAAATTGGGAGCAACCGCCGTGAGAATTGAACGTCATCTCTCCCTATTGTTCTCTCTCTCTCTTTCTCTCTCTCTTAGACTCATTCTCTCGGAAAAATACTTGACACTGATTCTCATGGATGAAAGACTTGCCGGAATGCTCCAGTTACCTACCTGGAGAACGGAAGTCCTTAGGAGCGCATTTCATGTTCCAGCATCCTTCAGAGTTCTATAATTGAACTGTTTGCTTCTGGAAGTAAAGGGTCGTCGTCCTTCCTAAGGGCCTTTTGAACGTATATTCTAGCGGCAACCGACTATAAGCAACCACATTATAGTGCTGTATAGTTTTTAATTTTCATTCGGGATTTATTGAGAGGATGAAGAGGAGTTTCTTTTACAAGTTACATGNAAGTATGCAATGAATAAAATAAAATAAAAAAATTTTAAGGCAAATTTCAAATTTATTTTTGAGTTTCAATGAAACAATTTTTTCCAACGTAAACCATTTCTTTACAGGATAACCGTTGGGATCCGTAAAATCTAAGAGATATATCTTAGTGAACTTACATTAGCATTGTTCTCATTGAGAAATTTTTAAATTGAACTCTTCATTTAGTCTCCTGGATCAAATTATTTCAAATTCGGTACATCTCGAATACAAAATTACATCAAAATCAGTTACACCAATTGATCTACGGTTGATGCCATTTTAACAAAGAAATCGAACTTTACAGGCCCTTGGTTGAAATTCACAGTGAATAGTTAGTTTTTTCTCTCTTTCTGTGCCTCTGAAATAACCCATATGATTCTGGTGTGCTCCTAGGAACACCCAACCATAATTAGGTACTATACTTCATTGAAATGGAAAAAAAAAAAAAACAGATTGATAAGAACCTGTGCTGTCCACATAACTTCTGAAGTGTTCTGTGGGCATATATGAACAAATCCATAACATGTGTTCTCCTGATAAGTGTGGGTTGTTGCAAGTTTGATATTCAGCACATGGCTCCCATAATCAGTGAAAGACGAATGTATTTTAGTTAATTTCCGTTAAAGTATTCAGACATCTAGGTGCCAACTACGAATTGAAATGCTTTTATGTATGGCATCCACGTTCTGTTCGTAACGTCTTACCAAACGATCCTTTTATTCCTCTGTAATGTTTGCGGTGTCAAGGGAGTGGACATGATCCATCAAAAACCTTGCTTATTAATGGAACATCTTTTCTAGTAGCCTTGCATTCTGGGACATAAATAATGGGCTATCTGTCACACGCGCGCAAATACTCTATGGACTATTTCAATACCTGACTAATATTTCACAAGCACAGACATTATATAGTTTAATTTAGGGCAGAGAACTAGTTCTTAAGTAAATTGCGCAGAGTGGCACCATACGTGTGATTTCGACAGCAAACTCGAATGGTAGACAGGTTTAATCGCTCCTTCATATAAAAATTGGGAGCAACCGCCGTGAAAATTGAACGTCATCTCTCCCTATTGTTCTCTCTCTCTCTCTCTCTCTCTTAGACTCATTCTCTCGGAAAAATACTTGACACTGATTCTCATGGATGAAAGACATGCCGGAATGCTCCAGTTACCTACCTGGAGAACGGAAGTCCTTAGGAGCGCATTTCATGTTCCAGCATCCTTCAGAGTTCTATAATTGAACTGTTTGCTTCTGGAAGTAAAGGGTCGTCGTCCTTCCTAAGGGCCTTTTGAACGTATATTCTAGCGGCAACCGACTATAAGCAACCACATTATAGTGCTGTATAGTTTTTAATTTTCATTCGGGATTTATTGAGAGGATGAAGAGGAGTTTCTTTTACAAGTTACATGATAGTTTATATACACTACAGCTATTGTATTATTATTATTTNTATTTTTTAATTAATACTTTTTATATAAAAGTAATTTTAATATTTGCCTACTTGAGGAAGGAATTATTCTGAAAATGTCGGAATTTCAGTCTAAATATTTTACTTAAGTGACCGACATGCAAATCCCAAATGCTCTGTGATAACCACGGCCAACTGGAATACGTTGAATAAGTATTACATTTCTTGTTGAATTTGAAATTGCCTGTAAGAGGTGATATGTATCCAACGGTGATATTTAATATAATCCCTATCTCTTCTCTTTCTCCCTAATTCTTTCCCATTTCTTTCAATTCACTCATTCACCCTCCTACCTACACTTTCTTACTTCCACACTCATTTTAGTGGTTTGTACATTTACTTAAATGTAGCTTAATGATTACAGATTCAAGTCGGGCTCAATTAATTTACGAGTTAATTTTTATTTAAAATTGTTAAACATCGTAAATAAATTTATTTTAAAAAATATAGGCCCTTCGCGGTCTTACTAAAGATTTTTTACAACCCAACAGGTATGAAAATATTGCACTATATAATCTCCATGTTTAACAGTTATATCTTTGCGGGTACATTTCAAAGGCAATCGTGAATGTTGTGACGCCTGTAAAACTTTACGAAACACCGATAACACCAATTTTAGTAAACTATAGAATTTAGGCTGTTTTGTCATTTCATTCTATGGGGTCTATCTGGTGGCCAATCGACACTTGGTAACTTCGCTGTTCCCCCTCCCTTTCGTAATAAAACTGCAGAAAGCAAGGAAGAAAATGCATTATCTTCCCCAATCTCTTACCCTTTCCCCTCTCAGCGTCAGTCGCCCTTAACCACACTCGCACACATCTCTCTTTCACACACTGGTTCCAATAGTAGGTTAATTCCCTCGGTGAAGGTGTATTATCCGTGTCGTCCGCAGAGGCCGTGTAAGATTTCACTTGAGCCCCTGCCCATAACTAACAAACTGTCTAAAAACGTTAGCTCCTCTCAGGGGGAGAGATAAAGCACTCGAGAGCTGTCCGAGGAATCCTATTGCATTTAATATATCGGTTGTCGAGCTGTGCGGATCTCCGTACCGTTAGAAGCGGTCACACGCGAACCTGCAGGACCATCGCACGCCTTACAGCGCACTCTACCGCATTTATGGTGCCTCTCCTGATATACGGAAGAGCGTGCCAACTGTATACACCAGAAAACGAACTCTTTATGTATGGCCGTTAGGTTTTATTTTATGATGCTTGAGTTCCTGTCTTACCTCCCCCTGGGGGAGCTGGCTTATTGGGCGATTAATGGGTTCAAGGGCCTCTCTGCTTATGCATGTAATGTTTATTTTCAGACTTAAAATTATATATTGTCATTTGTCATGTTCTAGCGTGGGGTATCGCTTGTACGATTCACTCCATCTCTAGGAATTTCTCCATTTATCTCCATTCCACATTACACCTTGATAGTAGGTAATTTTAGGTCATAAATTACTTTTACAAATGCAGTTTAGCGCTTTTCTCCCTTACATATTCTCTTAATAATAGTTCAATCGATTCAAAACTATCATTGAATATAAATAAAATAGCATTGCTTTTTGAAGAGGGCCATATTTATAAAGAGGAAATACTTGCTTAATTTCCTGTGGAAAGTAACTTATAGTACTTATAGTTTGTACTTATAGTTTGTACTTATAGTTTGTACTATAGTTTGTACTTATAGTTTGTACTTGTACTTATAGTTTGTACGAACCAATGATGTACCTGAGATCTAAACGGGAAGATTAAATCTATATCTAACTGTGTTATATGTCAATATAAATATACAGACAATATATCAAGTAAATAATTTAAAGAAAGAAATAATTTTAGGGAAATAAAGAACACATAAGTACAAATGGATCATCCAGTATCGTAAACCGCTTCCTTAGTAAAGGAATCAGATAATTTTTAATACTTTCCTAAAAAAAGCAACATCGGGCGTTGAAAATTCCATGCACTTATGATCTGCAAAGATTCTTGTACCTGGATAAGAACATGAAGATGTATTGGAAGATAAAGGCAGAAACAAATAAGAAATTTCAAGTATCTGTGAAAGTTTATTCGCTCTTTCTATCTCACTATCACTCCCTCTTATACACATACGCACAAGCTCATTCTCGCGCGCGGACAGACACAGTACATTTCACCTTCCTTAACCTTACATGTTGCATTCCCTTCACCTTTAACTTAAATCTTGTATAATTTTCTCATTAAATAAATTATTTACCGGAAAAGTGGAATACTTCATAAATTACGTTCGTTCACCCCCATAGAAAGTTATTCCTATCTTTACAATAACACCACCACGGGAGAATATCTAAGCAACATAAGTATTAACCATTTAAACTTCCAAATTTAATTTACAATACTAATATAAATTAACTGAGAATTAAATTCATAGAATTTTATTTTAATGTTGAATATACACTCAGTTAGGAAATAAATGCGACTGCCAAGCGGCTAAAATAAAATTTTTCATTTTTAATATAATTTAGACAGCTTAAAAATTGATTACTTGTTAAAACTAAAATTTAAGAATAGCACCTTAATTAATAAATTGCAAGTGATTTCCTTTCTCAATTTCGACCCTTGGAAAAAATTATTTGCAAGGGGAAGCTAAAAATATGGAGAAAACGGAAAATTCAAGACATATTTGCTTGAAGACTACTTGACCTAACTTCACTTAAGAATTCTTGCTGGCAGAAAACTGTTAAGCTTCTTAAGTCTCAGAACTCGATGGGGAAACTGGACGTCGCCCAAAACAGGCAAGAATGTAAGCGGTGTTTGTGAGGGCAGAGGTTCATCAATTGTCGTATTTTAAATAGAATAGTTCCATTTGGAAATTAGATCGAGTAAGAGATTTCAACCTAATCAATACTTGTTCCAAATATTTCATTAATAGTTCAAATTGGTACAAAATAATAAAATCAAAGAAGCTATTAGTGTATTTACTTGTGAATTTTACCTTCACTAAAATAAGGTGTCCTGAAGTTATTTTTTTAATTAGGTTGATCTAACAATATCCAATACTTATTATATATTTATCTCATTGCTGAGCGCTTTCAGAATCAATGATTCCATCATCGGAGCTCAGTCACCTTATATTGAGTGCTCCTGCTTCGGTAATTCTAGTTGCACTCTATACTTTTTAAACTTTACAATTATATTCAGTAAGCTCACCATCAACAAAAATCTAGTCTTCTTTTATCCAACCGTTTCCCTAGCCATAATCTAAATGGCTACTGAAATTATTTCATTTGAAGTTTTATCGTATTTATTTACTTTGCTTGCCTTCGAAGCGTCTTGTGAGAAATTACAAAGACCTACAAAAATACCGCTCATTTTGTATCAAATGAAAATAAAAGTGATTAAATGAGAAAAATAAATTTCTTAATACCGACAGTAATTATGATATTAAAAAGCTATATATTTATGAATTTCGGTTTTTTTTTTTTTTTTTTTTGTGAAGTCCTTTTTTTTTTTTTTTTGGCTAGCTCTTTTTGGCCATTGCCATATTTTGAAAGTAGTGTATTTTTTATATATTACTGTATTCAACTCGACCTTGGGGGCCCGAACTCAGCTCCTTGCCCTTCCTTTTCCTTGAGTGAATCAAATTATTTATTTCAGGGCTCAGTGGGTGCCTTATTTTAGTTCCCTTATTTTAAAGTGTTAAGACGCTACCTCTAATTTTCCTCCAACCTGCTACTTAATCTTTGAATGCCTCATAATTACTTTCATCGTTGACGAAGGAGTCTATGTGAAGTCCTTAACATTTATGTTAACCATAAATGTTAAGGACTTCACATAAAGCTAAGGACTCAAATAAATAGTCTTATTAGAAATGCCTTCTCCCGATGACCCGAAGCTGAAGACGCCTTAGGTATTTATGGATATCCCATAAATGATATATATATGATTATGGATAAATGATATCCCACCCATTACGCAGGCTTGCGTTACTTCAGTAAAGCAGATTTCCTAAGGGCTGAAGACGAGCCAGGAGACAAGAAGGGAATGGTGGAGTACCTGACCCGTCTTCTCTTATCTCTATAATCTGATACGTCCCTTCTTCGTCTTATCACTTTACAGTCTCGTGTCACGCTCTCGTATTTCCCTCGACTTTCAGGAAATATTTCAAATATAAGGGCCGTTCTATTTATACCACGGATTCCTAAGACACATTAAAGTCAGAAATGTTTATGTTAAGATGAATTCTACAGCTTTGATATGGGTATGACTTTCTTTTAATATATATTGTTCCATAAGCAGTCAATTTTAAAGTTTGTTTGAGAAGAATGGGGTCTTGTTTAGATTAGGCCCGCCAGTTATTTTATATTGACATTTTATACAGAAATAAATTACATGTTTAAATATTATTTAATTTAGTATTGTTTGTGTAATTGCGGTTATAAAAGTATTACAAAATGAATGTTTTTGATGTTTAGGATTTATGCAAAGAAGAACAACGAGCCAGGATTTTTTTTGAAGAAAGAGGAATTCTACCTAAAGAAAGACATTGTAAAAAAGGCCACATTATGCAATTTTACGAAGAATGGAAAAAATATAGGTGCAACAAAAGAGAATGCCGGTATGAATGTGGCATGTATACGGGTACATGGCTATGTGGCAGCAGGTTACCGTTAAGTAAAGCCTTATTCATTTACTCATGGTCAAAGCCAAAAAGAGAAACAAAAAGGAATGTGGGACACATCGCTCTATGGTAGACTCCTATTTATGTGAGTATATGTGGAGGCAGAGAAGCTCAAATGAAGACGTTTTTGATATAATCCTTAAGGACATAGTAGAATTTTGGCCTCCAGTGGTACGTGGAGGAACTGATTAAAAGTATGATAATGTTTTTGGTGATGTGTAAAAAGTTTTTATTAAATAAATCATATGTTTTTTAATTAATCAATAAATAACTGTTACTAGATAAAATAACTGGCGGGCCTAATCTAAAAAAGACCCGAAGAATGTAATATCACGAATAGAGAACGTTCAGAATTAGTTTATTAACAAGATTTAGAACAGGATCAAATGGAGAGTTTTATTGACCGTAGATTTTCTTATTAGAGCTGTTATATTATTGTTTGTATTTCAGCAACCCTGAAGATGTCTTACAATGTAAGCCGAAACGCGGCATAAATTACACTTTTTTTAAATTGGTATTTTTTTTGGATCTACCTTGATCGAACCTCAACAAAAAAAAAATCTAATGATTTAGAACAGGTTCTGTTCTCCTCCTGGAAACCTCAATAGTATTGTGGGATGCGCTAGAAGAGTAGTTAGAGCTGGATGCAGCGAGGACACGTTTGCAGTAGACTGATAGGAAAGAGCATATGTTATAATAGCATGGACTACAAGTGAACCAATACTTCAAAATCCAATGACCTGATCAACTAATGACGTTTGACAGATCCTTCTAAAGCAACCGAAAACTGAGGCATTAAATATCCTTCGCCCAACGGTTTCCTCTGAAGAATGGATCTACAGATGGGATGAAAGTTTTGTTAGCAAGTTGGACCATCTCTGCCAATGTCGTAGTCCACCCAGACTGGTACTTGCAGGCAAATTAACTAAGCGACATTCTGGGGGGCGGAAATCACGTTTTTATGCGTAAAGATAATATATATCTTTATTTTTTATAAAAATGTATAATATCTTCTCTTTAGACTTTAAAGTAGCATAAACATGTTTTGACATGTTTTATCTAAGTAGGGCTAGTGAATGGAGCTTAAAGACAATGGAAATTTTGGTCGTCCTACATATCCATCTCCACTTCCTTTTTTGCGACTAATATAGCTATTATCGTACTCATTCATCATTTGGCGAAAAGAAACTCCATAACCGGATTTGAATCCTTAATTTTCATAATTGGATGTTTTCTTACTTTAGAGACACACACATGTGTGTGTACACATATTGATACATTTATTTATATCTATTCAGAGTTCCCTCTACGTAATGAAGCCATTTACGTTGGTGAATGACACACCCGAATCTTAAAAATCTTTCTTAGATTCTTCAACAATCCTATATAAGAGAAGCTACAATTACGCTCTTTCAAAATTATATATATATATACACGTAATTTAAAACAAATTTGAAAATTTGCATGAACATGTATTTCGCTCTATATTATCTTTAAACAGTGATTTAAATATAGATGTTATTTATCATATGTTTAATACACCTAGATGTTTCTAGTTATAGGGTAACAGGATGGCAATCTACTGTTTTTAATATTTATTTTAAAGCAAAATAGGATTTTTTAAAGAAAGAAAACGGTTACAGAATGAAAAGATGGATTTTAATTATATAAATAACTATACTTGATATCTTTATCATACTTTACTAGCGAAATGTGAGTAGTTTAAACAATATGCCCAAATATAATGCCAAATGTCCTGTTCTAAAATTATAAGAGTAGAGAAAATGCAAGTGTGATATCTTCCGTCCTTGGGAGTAGGGACAGTGGCCAGGCTTGTGGAATCCCCTAAGTTATTTCCGTGCGGACCTGGCAGAGACTGCCCGTCTGTCGGCCCTTCACGGGGGGTTCTCGACCTGTCTGGACGGCTATGTTCGAGCTCAGGTCTCGGGGACAGATTGGGTTGCTTGTCAGGCTGCACAAGCCTTTGAGACACCCATTGAAAATTCGAGCATGGGTAACAGTGGGGTGTTATGTAGCATTACTGGTCTGGAGTTTAGCATTAATTACGCTAAGTCTACTCGATAAGGGAATTCATGTGATGTCCGTACGATATATTTTTAAATAGCGTCTTTTAAGTTATTGTACGACACCAAAAGTTCTTTTTGCTCTCCTGCAATAAATTCGCTTCATAGAGCTAGCTGCACATGTAGTAATACTATAGTTTAGATAGTTAAACCAGTAGCTTCGAGTTCTATACTGTAATTTATACTTTTTCTTTGTATAACATACATGGACTTTCACGGACAAGTGTCTCTATGAGAGTGGCTGAATAGATACAGTTTGTCCAGAACATACACTTTGTTCTCTGAAAATAGTAAAAGCTTAAAATACCAAAAAATCCTCAAAGCTAAACATATAAATCAAAATATCTAATGAAAAAAAAACTGAAAGGGAAACTTACATTTGGAATCTGAAAACTTGAAGTAAAAGACTATTTCAATTTGAATACCGTCTGTATTAGATTAAAGATAAAATAACTTGTAATTAACAGAATGGATTTAAAGTTTTTTTTTTCTTTTTCTTTTTTGTCTACGAAATCTTAAACAATAGACTATTTCTTTTTTTTTTTTTTTAATTTACTTGAATTTGAATTTTATTTAATCTATTTTTTTTTGTAGCTATTTATTTTAATTATAAAAAATCTACTGCATTTTTTATAGGGTGTTTTAGTCATTATTTTCTCTAGGGCTTTAATGACGGAGAAATTATAAATCATATTTTTTTTAATGTATGTAATTCTTCACTCTCCACAGTTCATATAATAACAAATATGATTTATTGTAAATTGTATCTTATTGCAGATTATGTAAGTTGGTAGCAGAAAATAAAATGCAGTGATTGAAATAGTTTCTCTTGCGGAACAGAAAGCGCACTTTAAGAAAAAATAAATAACTAAAAATATTGTGTCAGTGGGCTTCAAGCTAGCTCCAACACATAAATAGAAATAGAAAAAATTCACTTAAACTACTTGAAATCGTCAATAAATTTTAGAATAAAATATCGCGTTTTGAGAAAACCACATCCTCCTGTCACATACATAGTGTTATTTATATTAACACTGTGATCAGTCTAACTGTGCAAATTTCAGAGGGTTTTAAAAATCGTATCCAACTCACGCAACTACCCATGAAAAGGCGTGGTGGCGACAATAACAAAATTGCGTTCGGGAGGTCTTGAAATTCAAAGATTAGATGAAAACTTCATTAAAGACAATTTTTTTCATGATCACTAAACTTACATATGCGAAACAAGAAACAACAAGTATTATTTCACTTGTCATTTGACTTCCAAAGCTAGCTGTGTCAAATTGCTTACCTGTTGCGGAAAACTCTTCCACCATGGTACTCGTGGGCAAAATGACAAGAACGCAGACAGACATGACAGCAGGAGGCACGAAACCGGATGCTCGCGGGGGTCGGCCAACCGAGGATATGACCTAGCCGTATTCGTCACCGTCCGTGTAATCCGCAATTAGTGCCCTTGTCCCTAGTTACTTATGAATTTTGGGTGGAAGAGCGAGACATTCACTACTTTATATATGTATGTATGTACATATGTATATATATATATATTTTTTTTTTCTGAATTAGATTTAATGAATATGTATATAATGTTGTTGGATTGAGAACGAACTTTTTGGAAAAAAAAAAATCAATCTCTAAAATTAATGAAAAAGGCTTGCAAACACACAAAGAGTACTCAACAAATGCCAACTCGAAATCATTACAGGCAAAGAAATTTGCAAATTTTGACTTTAAAGATTTATGAATCTCAGACTTTAATATAATTAAATAAGAGTAGAAAAGTTAGATTATTGATACAAGCCGACAAAAAAAATATATGTGAAAGGTAAATTTGCTAAGACAGTCCAGGAGGAGAGCACTTCACCTTTTTCATATATATTCTTAAATACCTTATAATACATTGTTAAAAAAAAAAAAAAATCATAACTAGTACAAATCATTGAACAATTTTTCTACACTTTATAGTATTGGTGATAGTGAGTGATTATACTGAATACATTTTTTAATGACCAAAAAGGCAGTAAAAAAATGAACGGCTTTTGAATTTGATCTTGCGAAAAGAAGAACAAATACAGAATTTGGTTCCTTCATTTCAAATATATATATATAGCCCCAGAAAAGAATCCTGAGTTTGAAATCAAAGAGAGCGGCCGGGGTAGTTCTAGAAATAATAACTCCGACAAAATTCACTTTCCAATTAGAAACATTCAATGATTCCATATGCGCGGCATGTTCAGAAAGGTTCGAAATCTTTCACTGACTGAGTGAATTGTGAAGACGGGAGAGGACGTCCTGTCCCTATGTTCACATTTCCATGACTGGACTTAGGGACAGGACGTCCTCTCCCGTCTTCATGATAGGCAGCCCTGAAGATGGCTTACAATGTATGCCGAAACGTTAGCAGATAATATTTTTAAAAAATACACTTTTGTTAAATTAGTATTTTTTTTTTTTTTTTTTGGATCTACTTTGACCGAACACCAACTAAAATCATCTAATATAAGGAAGGTAATGTTAGTCTGCTACATCTTCTGCTGTTTGGATTTAAGCCAATGATAGTGTACTCATTTCCATTTAGGCTTGTAACATAAAATTATCATTCCCCTTTCATATTGTTATCATTGTCGTTCATTACTATTAAGTTCTGAATTATCATCCCTACTTCTGTCAATCTTTACTGAGACGTGGGGATTTTCTTACTTAAACTCCCTTATTTGAGGACTTTTCGCTGCCTAGAAGACAGAGTGTGTGTGGGGTGGGATTCAAACACACACTGAAGCCCCTAATAAGTCTGGAGGGGTGCCTGTCACGGGCTATCTTCGTATCCAATGGCCGCCGCGCATTCTGTCTCCATTCCAACTCAAATTCTTTATTACTCTGGCGGATAAACAGATAAATGAGACCACCCCCTTACCCTGTAATTTTGAATATGAAAAGAAAGGCTGAGTTAAATTTTCTATAAGTTAGTGCAAAACTAAGCTACATTTATAATTTTATTTTAGTTTAAAAGAATCATTAATTGAAGATTGATTCGTTCAAATAAATCTTTTATTTAAACATATACAGAATATATTGTATGTAATAAAAAAAAGTTAAGAGTAATTCATAATTACTGTAGTGAAATTATTAAAATAACGTTTAAATGAATACTAACTGCCCCATACAAAATACAGACTGCTAAATGACCTATTCATTTAGTTTGCTTTTGAATAATTGACACTATTCGAATATTGAAATCATTAATTGAAGTTAGTGGAAGTTATATTATATGAACTGAAGAAAATTTTTCAATAAATAAATAAATATGCATTTTCGCAAACACAAAATCATCAGATTAATTAATTAATTAACGGCAACAGCAAAAAAAACAATTCATTAATAATTAAGAGGATGGATTGGTCGGGGGTTCGTTCTTGGGATAGTAGAATCTTTCCTCATGACGGTTAACTATCGTTACACACTGATTCTTCTCTATTGATTATATTCATGATATAATTTATCACTATTATATTATTATTACTTTAAATTTTACCTATAACTTAAATAGCTTATTTAATGAGCTTTGTTCATATTAAACCTCAACTTATGATCATATATACGACCTTTGCCGCAGCCATTTCAATTTTCTTCGTCTAGTACATTTGTGAAAAGTACTTGAATATAAAGCACATTTTATGGAAGTCCGAAACCGTATATAAAACCGTCATATCGATGTATTCATCGAAATGCTAGTCTTTCACGATTAAATAATTCTGCTGAGATATAAAAAAATGATTTTTGGACTATAGATAAAAGAGAATTCTGGAGACAATTGGCCAATAGTGAGAAAGTCCAGTTTTGCTGTGAGTCGATATACTACGGACGATTAAAATCGTTAGTCGGCTGATTTAGAAGGGAGTTTTCATATCAGAAGATTGTACAAAGGTGGGATTCCAACGAAGCAACTTGAGCAGATATATGACAGACATAGAGTAAGCAGGCCTAGGGTGAGGTGGATTGACTATGTTACCAGAGACACAAAAAGCTACCCCTGACTGTCAGTAACTGGAGAATGGAAGCCCAACGAAGGGGTATTAAGTAAGAAGGGGCCAGGACCCTCACGAGGGTTGCCACGTGGACGCAAGGGTGTGTATATAAAAATGTATATAGTACAGATTTAACTTAACTTGAGTGGATAAAATGTAGGACTTTCAAAATGACATCTTGCTCACCATTTTGGTAGCGGGCCAGCTCTAAAGTTTTTGAATATGAGCCACAAGTATGATACTTTGTTAAACAAGAAGTTAAGTTATTGTGGGGGAAAACCATTCAATTAAGATATTGTTAAATGAATTAATTACAAAAAGAAAACTATGCATAAAGGGAATATTTCATAGTCAATAGACAAAGTAAGAAAAGTTTGAGATTTACAACTGAAAGTGGTTTACGTTAATTGTTGAGTTGTTGGCCTCATACTATATCTGTATATAGTTTTTTGCTGATGAATACTGAATTCTGAATTAACTCTTTATTAAAAAAAAAAAATTATTCATTAAAAAAAATTATTNNNTAAAAAAATTATTCGGAAAAAATTATTTAAAAAAAATTATTCAAAAAATATTCAAAAAATTATTCAAAAAAGTATTCAAAAAAGTATTCTAAAAAATTATTCAAAAAAATTATTCAAAAAAAATTATTCGCCGATGAATACTACAAATGTTTTACTAAAAAAATGTTTTCACTCATACAGATCTTATTCGTCTCATACGAGTTGAATACAAACTTGATGCTAATTATGATAGGCCTTTCTTTGACCTTTAAAGAATTCTGAGGCCATTATTAATTGAATAAATTACCCTTCAGCACAGCCCATTTTAGCTTTGAGGTTTGAATAAGTCAACTGTTGAAAATTTAGGAACATATGTTGAGATACCAAACATATATGTAAGCCGGAGGGGCGTAAAGCAGGAATTATATGCACAACAATTTTTGTGGAAGTGTGTTGCAGTTGTAATCGTATTCATGAATTTTGAATTATGCTTCTTTTCTTTTGTATTCAATCCTAACTGGAGACTCAGACACATCGAAAACGGGAAATGATTGCAAATAATATGTATAATAACTTATCCAAGTTGAACATGTGTAAAACTATGACGCAGAAATGCAAAAATTAAAGTTGTATATAATTGTTAATGAGCTAAATTGTATCATTTAGAGGGTTAGAGGGGTTATCTGCAAACTTAAATATGATTATAAACAGTGCTCGCCATGAAGAGGTTGCAATATTAGGTTTAAACAACAATGCAACACACCCAAATATAAAACTGATGCTGACGGCTTAAAATGTTGAATAAGCTCCAGTGGCCAGAATTTTAATTTTTAAAAAAACAACTCGTTATTTTTCATTCGGATGTTTGTTAAAATATGTTTTTAGATGCTTGTGATATTAGTTATTTAAGAATTAGGGTTTATGTGAGACCCTGAATTCGATTAGAGATAACAATAACGATTAACGACCCTTCGGATTTGTTTCTAAACGGAACTAAAATTTCTAGAGAACATTTAAATAGTTATTTTTAAACAGTTTACGCCAAGGAGAAAAATCTCATTATTTGGAATGATGGTAGTTAACCAGAGGCTTAAACCTTAATCAAAAAATATTTTTGATATCAAGGAGTCATCATTTTCATTTATACGGAATGCAACTTAGTGTCTGGTATTAAAATACAGAGTAGATAAGACTGGAGCAGAGTAAATCAGACTAAGATTGGTAAGACAGCAGATTAGGGAAGATTAAGGAAGAAGAAGTACTATTAACGGGGTAGCATATTGTATATTGGGTTAAAAATGCTATGATTGATAGGGAAGAATAGGGTAGCAAGGCTATGGTTGCCAGGATACAGTAGGTAAGACTAGGGTAGAAAGACTATGCTTGATAGGGTTTCAAGGGTTAGACAAGGATAGATAGAGTATGGTAGCAAGCCTATGGTTGCCAGGTTACAGTAGGTAAGACTAGAGAAGAAAGACAATGCTTGATAGGGTTTCAAAGGTTAGACAAGGATAGATAGAGTAGGGTTGCCAAGTTAGAGTAGGGTATCAAGGCTATGATTGCCAGGATACAGTAGGTAAGACTAGGGTAGAAAGACTATGCTTGATAGGGTTTCAAGGGTTAGACAAGGATAGATAGTGCATGGTAGCCAAGGAAGAGTAGGGTATCAAGGCTATGGTTGCCAGGATACAGTAGTTAAGACTAAGGTAGAAAGACTATGCTTGACAAGATCTAAAAGGTTAGACAAGGATAGATAGAGTAAGGTTGCCAAGGTAGAGTAGGGTAGAATGGGGTACATTAAGCTTATGGTAGACTAGTTATTTAAATAATTTTTAGTAATACACTAATCCTCTCTCTTGAAACGTGAAAAATTGTTTAGACCATTGGAAAATCAAGTAGATTGGTCTTGCATAAAAATCAAGTATTCATTTAGAAAAAGTTTCATCATACAAGTTTTAGCAAGTCAAGTTAATGAAAAACTATTCAATCCATAGCCAATTTAAGTTCCAGCCACCTAAATGTGCCAATAAATTAAATAGGAACCATTCTTACTAACTTCGAATGCATGAGGAGCGAAACATAAATAAAGAATTCATTGCAATGTTTGACCAGATACATCAGTAAAGAGGCATCATGAGGAATCGAGTTCACTACAAACCCTAATCTTTGATACATAATGATTCAATAATCACCATTCTTTCTTAAAATCAATGAATCACAATAATAATAATAAAATAATATTATTTTCCGTGAAATACTTCATAATAAATAATAAATTATTTCTTTACAAAAAGGTATGGATGGGGATCAAGTGAATTTCAGATATAACTGTTTAAACTCTATAACCTTGAGAAATTCGAATAGTTAAAATACTTTCTCCTGGAAGAAAAAAAAATTGCACATGATATTTGACGGTTTTAATAACATGTTAACACCGATTGTCAAATAGGGCTTTAAAATCAACATGCTATGAACCAATAATCGTAGTTGGTTACGCAACATGCAACATTCATTCCCCCAGTAGAGCGGCCGTTTTATAACACCCCCCAGTACTCCAGTGCATCGAGCCTACCCCCGCCCGTCAAGTTCAAAGGGGAACGCTGTCTGTCAACACGGGCGTCTTGCGAAAACCCCGCTTGGAATTCCCTACGGCGTGAATAACATTCGCAATTAATCTCTCCAGACTCTGAGGCACTGCAATTAATGTAATGAGCACGCGGGGCGGGTTCTGCAAACCGTCCTCTCACGTTGAATATATTTATTTTTTATTTTTCAAACGCCTGGTACGTTACGACAGAGGATTGGAAACATAATTGCCTCAGCTGATATGCATATACATAACAGCTGACATTCCATCAGATCGATAGTAGCCTTGAAACACGCCTCATGATCAACATTATTATTTTCTGCATATATTCCCTTGCGTAGATTATCTCCATTTTACTCAAATTAAGAACGAACTGAGTACTACTAGA
>KZ807334.1:75861-86171 GCA_000696205.2 Oncopeltus fasciatus | reverse complement strand
GGGGGGGGGGGGGGGGATGAACTGAGGTTAGAGAGTTGGTGAGTTAGGTTAGAGTAATGGAACTCAATACAGATACATTAATGGATGAAAGAAATTTTTCGAGAGGGTGAAGGATTGCATGAAATGGAATACACAAATTCGTAACTACAATACTCAGGAATTCGCATAGCTTAAACAGTTTCATCACACGATAGTCTATTTTATTAATTGCATAACTTTAATGAACAAAACTGAAAAATAATTTTGTTTCAAGATTCACGGTGATAGTAAGACGTGACTTATCAAAGATTTTTATTGGATCTTCACCAAATTCTAAATTTTTTAAAGTTTAAACCATAGTCCGTTTAAGATTTTATATATTTACACACTAAATCAATTAAAATGAAATTCAATATTTAGCAATGATAGAGAGGGAGAGAGATAGAGAGAAAATTGAAAAGTTATTAATATATTAGTAATTGTAAGAATTACAGCGGAAGAATTGTGCAAAATGAAATTATACAAGGTAATAATTTTTACCTTGTATAATTTTTTTTTAATGCCAAAAATCATATATTTGAAAATCTTTACAATGTAACTTCAAATCTTGAGTGGTTTTCAAAAAATGATAAACAACAATACCAGTAAGCAGGCTTTAAATACCGTTAAATAAATTTATTTTTGGGCTAAAATTGGAATGGAAGGAGGGTTTAAGAGAAAACCTAAATTTAAAATGTTCTTCACTTTAGTTAGCCTTAAGAAAAAATTTACAATACATTATAATTATAAATTAATGCACTATAACGTGTTAATGTACGTATATTATATAGTATATTTTACTAATTCATTACTCAACGGTTACTTACTTCAACCTAATTTCCTTAATGTAAATAAAAATGTATATAAATAAGAGTAAATGATGTGAAAAGTATGGCCGTTAAAGTTTGCTCTTGGCGGAAAGGGAAGAAGGAAAAGTTGTGGAAGTGTTCACGCATACTCATGTATCGTAATCATATTTGTATATTTCTATCATAATTTATGCGAATAAGAGTTTTTCGTAAAATTGTCACGTAATATAAACGTTATAAAATTTAATTTTAAACCAATTCTGGTCTTTCAACTTTATCTTAACTCAAATAACAACGAAGATATTAGGATTGCAAATGGTTATAATTAATTTTAAATGGTTTCCCTCTAACTCCCCCAATCCTTCGTGAAATTTCAAGCAAAATAAGTTATTTTAAGCGTTCACAATAATAAATGAAGCCTAATTACTGAATTTGAATCCAATACTAGAAAATGCACTTCTAAATATCTTTCTCAATGTGAAATAATTTTTTTATAAAATTTTTATAGGGTAAAAATATTATAAAGTTACATTCTAGAACTATTTTGATCTGTACTTTCTTTTCATCATTGCGCTAAGTAAGGTATTAAAATTTAAAATTTTAGTCTCTCTAAACACCCCTTTCCTCCAACCAATTTTAACCATTAACGGACTGAATGAAGTCTAATACCAATTTTGTTTTCATTATTATAAAAATTGCGGATGCTAGAGCGCGCGTGCACATACAAACATACACAAGTATAATTTACAACGGATCATATTTGTATTTTAGCGTTTTTAATGTAGGATAGTAAAGGGTCCGTTAAAATTTTTCAAAAGTAGCTTTGTGGTACCAAGGTAAATGATTAACCTACGGGAAATCTGCAAAAATTTTGAATGGGCGAAAGACTCCTCCCGGTCAGTCAAGAACCAGCCTTAGTCACCGCACTTTTACTCAATGGTCTCTCCAATTTTGACGATAAAATTAATTATTACCTCCTTCTAGAATTACCTTCAGGAAAAAGATCAACTAGAAATACGCTTATTTAACGCTGGCAGACTTCTCGTCTTAATTAAAGTCATTTTAAGGAAATGCCATCTAAAATAGTACATACAAACATACCTTACGAGAGAGCACTTAACGGAAGAATTTCAAATACGCGCTGCTTTGGAAGCAGGTGTCTCTTTGTCCATAATCCCCCATAATCGAAGATCTCTCTGGAATGCACACGGAGAAATGAATATCTACGGCGACTCATTTACGGATTGTAAATAGATGAGATTCTTCAATGCAACAAGCGAACAGCATGCTGTTGCAGGTGGATGTACTGAGTGAGACGTGCAGCGTAAATTACATTCATTAGAATAAATAGCTTAATTGGTATATTTGTTGTGGATTTCTGCAAGAAGGAACTAACCTAAGTGAGAAATTAGAAGGCAGTGAGAAGAGAAGCAATTACGTATATTTAGTATACAGTTGTCGCTTTAATGACTTCACATTTATCTTGGTGTGTATCAAGAGAAAAATTAGTGGAGAAAAGTACTTTTTCTTATTGCGTTACAGAATGCCAAGGCCCATGAAGAAATGTTTACTTACTCCGCCACCTGGCTCAGAAGCGGTATATAGGTAACTGTTAATTAATTTATTGAGAGGGAATCTAGGAGTTTTCCTAGTTCATCAGGTACGGCGTCCACTTAATAATTCCAGAGGAGCTTGAACTAAGCAGATTTTCTATGTGATCTTACAGGAGGATTCATTGGAACGCCAGGTTAGCCGAGGAGATCCGTTCGGGGACCCTAAGTCAGGCACAGTGGGTTCGGTCCCCTCCCCCTCCCCTCCAGGGCAATCTTTTAAGCGAAAATAAATGCTCGACCTTTAGCTTAGGTTCTTAGAATAGGGTGGCTACTTGGAGATTGACCCTCCATCTATGACCCTGGTTATATGAGAAGATTAAAAGGACAATGAAAGAAAAAGTTTACATCGCTGAAGCACGAAATATCTATATTTTTATATAGATACAATATACAATATTTTTTCCATTCATTTTTAAAAAATTACATGCATTTTGTAAACAAGATATAAATGGTAAAAAAATACATTTTATATTTATTTGTGCACTTCTATATATTACTATGCTATTCTACATACGAACTTCAGCTATTAATAAATTTCTGTGTCTATTTCATGCCTAGAGTGCACCACAAAGATATTTCGATGCGCTAGAATAGTTTGGCCCCATCTCAAAATTAAAGGGCCTAGTAAAGCGCCTAAAGGGCACCAGGGTAGTTCAAGGTATCTGTTGGGTTTCGCAATCCTGGCGCTACGGGCTGAAATACCGCCCTGGGCAAGCTATTATCGATAAATTAAAGCTTCTCCTGAGCCATGGGTGTTTAAAATGGGCTGACAACATGGAGTAAATAGCGCCTCCCTCCATGACCCCAGTGGTTGAAAGGAAGGCTAACACTTATTTAAAAAACTCTACCCTAGCATATCGAGGATTAATGAGAGAGAACACTAGTGGTCTCAGTAATATCAGCATAGGTCCTTCCGGTTTTAAGGAGACCAAACTTAATTTAACTTTTAAATAAGGTAAAAATTGTTTAGAAATATTAGAAAGCACAGCAAAATTACACGACAGAAAATACATATAAGATGTTTCTGAGTCAGTAAGAGATATGAGAGTGGGAATTGGCAGGATTTGAAAACTGAAAGAGAGGAAGAATATTAATTTGAAGGGAGGGGGTAGTACAAGAGTGCATGCAGGGAAAGAATGCCTAAACTGCGGATCTTTATGTGGGGATGTAGAGGAGAGCGGGGTGGGTTCCCAATGCAGATGGGAACAGAGTACTTGAATTTGAGGGAGTGTGTGGAGAACTTGCTATGGGAACGGGACTGGAATATCTTCGGAGTTATCGGAAGATAAGGCAAAATCCAACTAAATCTATGTAAGATCTCGGTAGTGCGACAATCTCTGAGATCCCCGAGGAAACAGTTCATCAATCGTTTCAGTCTATCTTTGAGATTACCAGCAAGCGGATCCCTTATGCCTCACATCTGGACCATTGCATTCCCGACTCCTTACTTGACAAGGGTAGTTGCCTGACGTGGGGTCATGTTCTTCCACGGTCCTAATGCACCATTTCCTCCCCCACCATCCTCGAGGTGCTATTCGAAGCCGCTGGGGGGTGGAGGGTTCTATTCCTGGGGGTCTGAGGGTGAACGTCCTCTTAGGGTTCTGCCGAGGGAGGCTGGCCCCAGAATACAACCCATCCGAAAACATGCTTGTTTGAAAGCCATGTTTCCTGGGAGTCTCCGCTTTCAACCCTCAAGTCAATCATTGTTGAGCCTACATATTCTTTAAATGGACTGTTTACTCGACTTAATTACACAACCGAAAAAAAAATGCTCATCATCCTCCCTGCTAGTGGACAAGGGTCATATACACCCTATTCATTTAAAAATCCAAAACTTTAGTTCAAATAATAACAAACTCTCTGTGTTATTTTCTTCCTGTTTACATCTAGGATCATGTAAACAGGATGAAAATGACTTATCCCTCCACTTCCTCACAATACTAAATAACCAAAGTATTGTTAGGGAAGTTATCTGAAAAAAAAAGATCTCACTAAGCGAGAATCATACAAAGAATGATGCCAAGCAAATTTAAGACTTTTTTTTTAAACCTTAGTAAGCATTATTCGTAAACTTGTTTTCTGAGGCTTTTAGCTACATCTGCTCTTAATCGCAACTGATATGGCGATTGAGCAATGAGAAAAGGGATGAGACCATAAAGGCGAGTAAAATCGAACCTATAAGACTGTTTTTCGAAATAAACTTATAGTATTGAAATGCAAAAGGAAACTGAAAAATCTTCAACAGGAAACTCAGACCAATGCAATTGGGTATTAATATGTAACAAAAATAGTTTTAGTTAAAATTATTTACTAATAGTAGTTGTTATTAGGACACGGTGTTGAGAGATTAGCTAACTGTACCTCTGAACCAAAAATTTCAGGTTCAATACTCACAGTACTCAGTGAAATTTTCTATCTCTGCTTTTGGAATTTGGAAGTTTTCGGGAAGAATCAGCCAGAATTGGGTACCGTTCTTCAATGAATGGGGAAAAATCAAACGGCCAGAACGGATTGCTGAACATGCACTTTCTCTTATGTCTCCAGAAGCGTGAAAAATACATGGATGTAAACATGTCCATAATATGATTTCTTCCCTGGAGTTCTATGGCCTGTGTGGGACTAATTTTAATTTTTGGAGGAGTTGTTTTAGGAACCTCTTAAAAAATCAGATTACTGAAATAAATAGAAGTTTTTATTAAAACCCTAAATTGCAATAGACCATTTCACTTGGCGTAATTTAAACATGTTTTGTAAATTAAAAAAAGAACTCCTGTTATTAGGAGCGACCCAAGAAATCCTTTTAAAACTACGTCGTACAAAAACAAGTTTCTTTAAGGTCCTAAGGCCATAAATGCCATTTTTGAAAGCAATTACCTCGGCCCATAACACTGAAATGACTATTTAAAACAATTGTTTTTAATTTAGTAAAATATTTTTAATAAAAAGGGGTTTTCATAAACCTAAAGAGATAATAATTATAAAATTTTACTTTTATGCATTTTATTCTCCATTTTGGCGAAAGGCGCATAAAAGTATCGATATTTAAGAATGTACTAAGAGGATTGCAGATTTCTCCTTTTCCCTTAAGCCATCATTAAATTTTCCTTCCATTGTCCTCTTTTACTTTTAAGCTTAAAATTAGTCATTTTTTTTCTTATCAGTTCTCATTTTTGATCAAGGGGTCTGCTGAGTTTTTGTAACTCTTCGTGGCGGGTGCTATTTAATATATTAAATAACATGAAATATCTCTTCTTTATAACATTATTTATTATATGGAAAAGAAAGTAACCATGTATCTAGTATGAGCTTTTAATTAGTTTTAAAAAATATATATTTTTGTTTCTTTAATTAATTAAAATATAGAAAATATCTACTTAAGTAGTGTCTTAGTTAAAATATAAAATGTTTCTAAAGACTACTCTATAAATGTGAGAAAACCTAATTATTTTTTAAATGTACTCTATGCATGAGATTCACGTTTTTTTTTTTTTTTTCAATTTTAAAATATTGCAATAATTTAAGTTTAAGTCGAAAAAACAATAATATATTAGTTAAAATGAAAAGTTTTGTACCTTGGAAATTTTTATTACTAGGACAGTCATAAATATTTGATCCAGGTGATATCGAGTCCCCTGTAAAAAAAATTTATAGCATTCTTTTTAACGAAAAATAAGCCTCTAAAAAATAATGAAAAATACAGCTCGATTTTGACGTTATATAAAATTATTTATTCCTTTATTGACAATTTATCAACTAAAAACTTGCTCTACGAAGAAAAACAGAAATTCAAGTTTTTTTTAAACAATAATATTTGAAATCTCTANAAAGTTATTAAAACTTGATGTTCAGTGTTCAAATAATTATTCAAAATTATTTTTATTTCAATAATTTAAATGGCAATATGTCATTAATAAAAAAATGAGTTTAAGATGAAAGTTTGTTAAACTCCACTTTATTAAAATTTCCTTATAATTAAGCCGACAAACTGGAGGTCAGGTATCAAAATTATTTTTCAAGTATACTTTACATAAACCAGGAAAATCGGTATAAAAAATATTTGGAACTGTCTATGTCTCTATGTGAACCTTTACTCCACATTCTGATTTTGAATGTTAACTGGCTACTAGTGAATAGGAACATTAATTTAGGCATTCGAGTATAACTATAGGCTTTCATCTGAAACCCGACTGTTCTACTCCTTATGTTTTGTAGCTGAGCACAAATTAGATAAAATGTATTAATAGTACAACTAAAATAAATAAATAACAAATCCTACGTTTCATTATATTAAAACAAAAATAGATTATTATACTTATTCTATCAAGTTTAAGGCAAGTTTTAGGCCAATCGTTCACAACAGCACCCTCTTGAGTTTCTCACAACATCATATAAAAAAAAATGCTCAATTATAACAATAGCATATGTTTATCTTTATAGCTTAAGGGCCTTTAGAGCAAAGATCATTATGTCCTTGGAGTTGAGAGCTTTTAAAACGGCAGATATTTACAGCTGATAGACTGATGGAAACCGTCCGTCTACAGGTGGCCATTCATCTAAAGGTGTAAAGCCCTAAATAAAATTTCATTTTATAGTAAACTAAAATCGGTCAGCATCATATAAATGCTGAACGATTTTTAATTGAACGTAAAATCTACCAGATCATATATTCGATTTATTATTCGAGCTAAAAAGATCCCAAGGATATATATATAATTTAAATTTATCCACTTACTTAAAAATCATCGTATGTCAAGAAACAATTTAATTACAAGTAAGTACGAATGATTAAGATTTCATATTCTTTGGTAAACTTGATATCTGAAAAAACCTTAATAATTTTGTTTCAATTGATATATTCGCGAAAATAGATTAATAGCGAAAGAGTAATGAACGTCGCATAACGAAGTACTAATAAATGTAAACAGAAAAACACCTCATGATGAGCACTAAGCTAGAAAATATGAAGTTCTTGTGGGGATTTCCTGCAATGAGAAAAGTGAACCCCCAATTTCCCAGATGCTGCTAGTGAGCCGAGAAGGCCTTTTCCTGTAGCAGCTGCAGCTGTAGTTATTTTAGTTGGGAGTCTTAGCGTAAGCGAGCACCCTAACTCCTGAACGTTACCTACCACAAGCTGAGTGCTTGCGATGAAGAATAGAGAGCCCTTGATTCCTTGAGGGTTCCCGACGATAATATGTACCAGAACAACGATATATGTTGACCAATGTCAAGAAATTCTTAATCTCTCTGTATATAACTAAAGCAATTCTAAAAGAGGAGATTCCCTTGGAATAATGTCTAACGACATGGGAGGAGAGCTATCTGTAGGTTGTCCCTAATTCTAAATACCCCTGGCAATGTGTAAGCTTTTATTTCTCGATGAATGGCTACCAGTTCGTCACTTGAACAAGAGTCCTAACAAGTAGGTCAGCTTATAAAAATGTCTAAGCCAAGCCTTTTATGAGGTAGTTAATATAAGAATTTCTCCAATAAAAGCAATCATTGCTTGTCTTGAGCCATGAATTTAGAAAGGGGTGCCTGTTGATAGTCCCTCCTTCCATGACCCTAAGTGGTTGAAAGGGATGCTAGCACATGTTAAAAAAAAGTAACCTTTTTCAGAAAATTGTAAACAAAAAACGCCTCAAAATTTATGTATCTTTCTTATAGAAGTCAATCTTTTTTTTTTTTTCTTTCTAGGCATTGCAACCCCAGAGGATCATTTCCTCATGTTCAATGACTATTGCACGTTAAAAATACGAATAAGTATCATCTCATAAGATAGCATTCTTTTTATTTTAACCTTTGATTGAAATAAAAAATACTTTTATAAAGACTAAAGTCGGCTTAAAACTTTTAGTGTTAGCCTCCCTTTTAAGTACTTAGGAACATGGCGTGATCGGTTACCTACAGGGTACCATCCCATTCTAAATACCCATGGGTCAGGTCAAACCTATATTTATAGATAAAAAAGGAGGGACTCGAACCCGCAGCGTCAGTCCCCTGAGCTATCCTGTTGCCCTTTAATTTTCTTTATATATGTAAATATGTGAGTATTGATAACATCGCGTTGTATAACCTCTTTGTTTATCAGCCTCAGTTTTTAATGTACGTTAATATGACTATAACAAAGTATAAAGTATGTAATATGTAGCAAAAATGTCGAAATTAAGGTGAATAAAGTTCAAAGTCCGGGGGACATCCAAGCCCCCCCTCCCTGCCCGGCCAGGGACAGCCCGGCTGCTCTCCTTGCTATGTCGTGCATTAAGAATAGTTTCTGAGCTCTACAAGAGAGACGTTTTCGCCACCTCACATTGTTATATTTTGCCTTCTTTCTTTTTTTTTGTTCATTGCATTTAAATTTTCCGTCTTCTTAACTTATCTATATTTTTATTGTATTTTATGTTTAAATCTTTACATTTTTTTTTACATTTAAATTTATCTTGAAGTTCTTTGTCAGACAAACTAAAAAAGAGGATGCAACTTTAGGTACGCGGCAAGTGGAGGGTACGGTAAATCAACCCTCACAAACACCGCGCAATTAAATGGGAATAGCTCATTGATGGGAGTTCTTTCTGCCCGTAGGTGTTGTACCTCCTTTACGGCGGGCTTATTCACCTCGATGAGCACTCGCTGGCCGGGGAAAGGCAGGTGGAGAAGCCGGGAGATCCGACTGTCTCTCTTCGGGCGGGCGCGAGACAGAGGTCCGCGCGGACCCATTAGAAGGGTTTACGAGGCCGGCTTTTACGACCCTCCCAGACGCCGTCGACAGGTACTTACGCGAGCTTCGCGGGACACGGGCTCTGTCAGTCTGGATCCCGAGAAACGACATTTGCATCCCGGACCGTAAATGCAGCGCTTCAACAGCTGCTTGAATCACTCCTCGCATTTAAACGGTTTTCTCAGAGTAGAACGTCCCCCACTCTCACTCTCACTCCTTCACAAGTCGCTTTTCTGCATTAACACTATCCACAGCTATTTAATAAATAAAAAAACTGGGTGGACGTGAATATTACGATTTTTGAAATTTTCTACAGACAGCAAAGTTGAACTGATCACAATGAAAACGACTACAGTGACGGAAAAAAGGTAATAAAAGAGGTAATAATAGTTTTTAGGTGAAGTCAGGGGAAAGGGCACTTCAGAGGATGGCGTAAATAGAAAAGAACGGTTTAATCTAAACTATTTATCATTTTAAGCTTATATTTATTTTTTGAAAATGATTTTAATTATTATCTTTCACAATATATATTTTAAAAAACCATAAAAACTAAAAATGTATCTTTATTGTAAATTAAAATGAATTTATTAAAATCATGATGATAATTGTGGTTATAGCAACTTCATGATTAATTTGTATCGTACTGGGAGCTAGAAAAATATTTAAAAAAACTATCTACCTAAGCCGGGGAGATTTTTTTTTTCTAGCTCCCTGAACGGGATTGAATTTGAATTTATTAAAATTTTCTTTAATTAAAACTTATAGTAAACTGGAGTAGTGAATAGTTCAGTTGTTTTTTTTTTTCTCTCAAAGTACTATATATTTAGTTATAAGGAAATATATCTGACCATGTAGTTGTAGTTGTAGAGACTATTGGGCTCTTGATCTAAAGGTCCCAGGTTCAATTCCCACAGAGCATAATTAGTTTATTCTTTCTGTTTTTAATTTCTTGTTTGCTCCTATGGAACATTCTCTAATTGGATAGCTTTTTACATTTTTTAATTCTTCATTAAATGGTAAAACATGATCCGGTCAGAACGGTGTGTTGACCATACCTTCTGTAGTGTGCCGTGTTGGCCGCGGATAAATGTCCTAACAATTTTCTCTTGGGTCGACATGGTTTGTAGCGCGACGGGTTTTTAATATATATATATA
>KZ807334.1:34746-49484 GCA_000696205.2 Oncopeltus fasciatus | reverse complement strand
TTATTCATATGCAATTGTTTAATTTGACGATTATATTTTAGCAAAATTTAAGTAAAAAATTAAGAATTTATAAATGACAAAAAAATAAATATTAATCAAATTAATAAGTAATGCAAGCATAACTGAAGGAATAATTAATTACTACTTATGAAATTGGAAATCGCGTATAACCCACGACTCGGCTAATCAATGAATAATTAGTTACTAAATGATGATAATTAATACAATATTAAAATAAAGTTGAAGATTTTTTCTTTGATTTGGATATAATGAGCGCATTTTGTATGCTAGCCTACAGTGATGTGGGTGTATATATATATATTAAATAATAACAGTTGGAAGACAGAGTGCAGTTTACCTATCTGCAAGAACTAAAATGAAACAAATAGAAGTAGGTCGGATCTAAGGTCTAAACTGACTGAATGACTGGGAGTGGTGGTTTAATAGAAAATAATGTACATTTCTAAAATAGAGAACAGATAAAAATGAACTGAATTTCACCCTTGGGAAATCTTTATTCAAAATTCTCTTTGACAGATAATAATTTTAAAATTTGTGTTTTTATAAAAATTATCTTAAAAAATGTGTACCTAATTTCATTAAATTTCCAGATTAAGATTCTTAAAGTTCATTTCAAAAATAGAAAAATTGTGGAGTTTATTATGCGTTAATTATCTTCATTGAGGCCTAAGAGTTTTATTGAATTCAACAGAAAAAGAACCATAAGGTTTAATATTATTCGTTTTCATCTATGAAAGAAATATCTGCCCTTCAGACATCATCAGCTTATCATAAGACAATTTACTAATAATGCCCTGATTTCATACATTAGTGGCTATGAAGAAGAATGATACTCTCTTTTCTTGTATTGCTTGCTTAAAGTGAAGAGTAAAGAGTAAGTTCAAAAGGAAAGTTTTTTTTTTTTTTTTTATGGTAGATATTATTATTAGATGATTTTAGTTGGGGTTCAGTCAAGGTAGATCCAAAAAAATGCAAATTTAAAAAAAAAAGTGTATTTTTTTAAAAGATTATCTGCCAACGTTTCGGCTTACATTTTAAGCCATTTTCATGAAAGATCTGAAGATGGCTTACAATGTAAGCCGAAATGTTGGTACATAATCTTTTTAAAAAATACACTTTTTTTAAGTTTGTATTTTTTCGGTTCTACCTTGACCAAACCCCAACTAAAATTATCTAATAGTAAAAAGTAAGTTTTTAGCTTCTTTTAGCAGACTGTTAGCAGACTGGGAAAACAAACTTAGGTATACTTTAGAAACATATTATCAAAAAAGAACCAAATTTAGCTTTCTTGGTTTATCCTTAAGGCCTCATTAGGTAAATTAATTTGATTCTATTATTAAATAAAATGTTATTAACTTTTTTGTGGTCTAATTACAAATTATTTTTATGCTATATTTTATTAATTTTGGGGGGGAAAATCAGATGGTAATATAGACTGATATTAAATATTAGTTTACTTGTTTAACGAAGCAGTACTAGTATCACTGTTAACTGACTCTTGAGTAGATAATTGGTGTCGAATAATCGATTTGTTAGAAGGCACCGCCAAATCTAAAATAAATGAAATTCAAATAATTAAAAAACCAAAGCTATTACTAAATAGGAAAATAATATATTTTTAAGAAACCTATAATATTCATACTATCAACTTCTTGTGAATAAGTAGTAATGAAGTCACTGAAGGCTCCTTTACATTCTAGTAATTCATTATATGTTCCTACTTCAGAAATAGTTCCATCTTTAAGTACAACAATCTGATCTACCATAGACAGGTATGAAATGTTATGTGTTACAAAAATTCTTGTCTAAAAATAATAGAAAAAGTTAGCAGAAATTTATTTATGACATAATACATTTTTTTTCCTTATAAAGTTCTTGCAGATTCATACTACAGTCAAAATAAACAAACTTCAATTTCAAGAAAAAAATTTGTATTCTATAATTAGTGTCTCATCAGTATAATGTAATTAGTTGATTATGTTTCAGCTAACAATTTGAAAAAAATAAATATACCTTCTGGGATTGACCATATAAAAAAGTTATTATTTACCAAGCTTTTGCACATAATGTGATGGCTTCTTCAGGGCTGAAAGTAGGATTTTTGGAGATCATTAAAGCCTACATGAATATCTTAATAAACTTTATGGGGATAACACTGTTTAGAGGATAAAGACATCAACAAACTAGTTCATTCTATTCATTCTCTACTCATTCTTACTAGCTCATTCTTTCAGCCCTGAAAAAGATATTAATTGATGTGTGAAAGGTCAGAAAAACGTAACTTTTCTACATGGTCAAACTTGAAAGAAAAAAATATTTTCTTCCTGAAAGATGTATTTATGAATATTTCTGGAGATCGTGGAACATAATCAATTATAGTTAAATTTAATGAAATTGACAATATAAATTTAAAAATACTATGACAATAAACTTATAAATAATTACTGATATTGCAAAATAATCACATACTTTTGTACGAAGAATTCCTCTGGAGCTGATAACATTTTCAAAAATATGCCTACCAACATGGCTGTCCACAGCACTCAGTGGGTCATCAAGTAAGTAAACGTCATTATTGGCATAAACAGCACGAGCAAGACTCACTCTCTGTTTCTGACCACCACTCAAATTTATGCCCTGAAGGGAAAGAACAAATTGGAGATTGAATAAAAGATTAAACCAATACATTCACAAGAAACCCTATTGACTAAATCATGTAAACTGGTATCAGTAAAGCAGTAAATTAATAAAGTAAAATAAATTATTAATTTACAATAATAAAGCCAGCTAAAGGTAAAATCATTAACAGATTATTTAAAAAATCAGATTCTTAGAAATTAATAAAGTATAACCAATTAAATTAGTAAAAATGGAATAAAATGTAATCTTCAATATTTGTTAGAATAGAATAAAATTGCATTTAATTTGTTATTCTCAAATTATTTCTCATTATACATTATTCTTCCATTATCTTAATATAAAATGATCATAAAAATCTAAAAGAAAAATTAGTAATTATTAGATCAGATCATAAGTTTTCCAAAAAAAGTGAGTTCAGGAGCTGGTATTACTGGTTATTACTCCTGGTGGAGGAACTTCTCTGCCTGCACAGGTATATACAGTCACACATAGAAGGGTTAACGNCTATAACTGGATATGAACGTTCCTGTTTATATCTTCTCGTCTGACCAACCAAGGGACTTTCAGATTGGTCAACTTCTGGATTGTCGAATAGTATATCGGTGTTCTGGGTAAATTACTGAGACTGAATAAACTAACTCTATGAGTAAAATTATCATTCCTACACTTTTAACAAAACCTATCCCAGTTCAATGTGTTAAGCCCATTATGTTCCTACATTTATTGAATAGATACTTAGATTCAGGACCATTTGGTTTTAAAGACAGGACATTTCTTAATTCTAGACCAAATAACATGCAGATAACTGTAAATCATACTGCATCAAACGCATTGCATATCAGACAAATTGCTCATTATTTTGCAAAGATGAACTCAATTGACAGTAAAATAATTATAAAGAGACTTGGTCTTATGGTATTTGAGGAAAATAAACCTGGAAATTATTCTCATTAATGGTGTGGAACTATAAAGTAGAGCCATTGCCAGTTAAATGGCATTTGAAAAATGCACTAAAAAAAATTCACTGTTTGAGAACTAGCAAAGCTAATGAAAGTGAAATATATATAGATATATTTTAATAGTTAAGACTTTTAATGCATATATAAAAATAAAAACCACTTGCCCAGGAAAATGTTAAATACCACTAAATCTACTACCGTTTTTGCAACTTCCTTGCTCTTCCTTATATTCCTTTATTTACAAATTGAATTTTATTGTATTTATTTTTGAAACAATAACGCCAACTAAATACAAATTAATGTTCGAAACGAAAAACACACAAACCAAAATCTAGATAGCAGATGTATTTGAATGTTGTAATGTTTTGAGGCCTTGGCACAAAAAGTAACTTTTGAGGATATGCTCCATGATCAGACCTGAAAAATGCTTAATACCAGAGTTTTAGCAAAACAATCAAGGGAATAAAAGTTCATGGCAACTACACTTCCAACGCAATGGGACAAGAATCAAGCTTTTAAGACGAGTGGTATCCATTTTAAGGAGTAAACATATGTGATTTCTTGCTGAAAATAATAGATTTTTTGGAAATTTAAGCTGAATGAGGGTGAAATATTTCCAATCCATTTTTTTTTTATAGCAAATTGACATCTTATGGAAGGATCCTTTGTGGAAAAATAAATGAAAAAAATATTTCATTATATATTAATTTTATGAGACGAAAATCCAGCCTCATTATTCCTCGTCCGCTTGGCTTGACAGATAATTCATTCTGCCAAGATTGGTTCCAAGGAAAATAATTGTTGACAATGCGAGAAACAGCTGATAGGTAGATATACTAGCTGAGTGGAAGTATACTTGTGTAAAGGAAGTGAATAGTCAGCCAGGATAGGCCTCGTATTGATCGGAGGCTGGATACACCTGAGCCCAGCTCTGCCCAAGGGGTGTGTTTTCTCCAATCTCTCTCTCTCACTACGCTTTTCAAGGTGTTGTCTTCGCCCTTTTCTATTTCACCTTTATCATGAGTTAGTAATATGTTTTATGCGCAGTGATTGAAAAAGAACAACTGGATGGGATGAGCAATTTTTTTTTTTTTTTTTAAACTGCCCTCTACTAAATTTTAGCATAATATCTGAATGAACAGAATATATTATAACATAATATCATAAATGTATTTAATTACCATAATGAACATTATAATATCAATTGATGGGGAAAAATAGGACTGTGCTTCTGACTTCAATAACTTTTAAAAGTAAGGAGAAATTAACCAATCATAAATTTTGGGCTTGAGACTGTCCTAAATTCCTCAATTTAACCCTTTATCCCTTCAATTTGATTTCTACTAATAAAGGTAGTAGAAATCAAATTGAAGGGATAATAAATTTCGTTAAGAGAAAAAAAATATTGCGCCTTCTATTCAAAATAATGTATTCATGTCTCAGGTTTTAAGAAAAGTCTCATTCTAATGAGCTTAAAATTAATTACGCTGGAGAAATTAGAGATGTGACCATAAGGTCTCGGATCAGTCGTCGCACTGATTATCCCGGATTGAGATTTCTCCATACACCTCCATCGCACTGGTGATTACCGAGTTAAATCGAAACATTGGGAATAATAAAATAATTGCCCAATAATTTTGGAGTATTTTATGTTTCTGATCCTGGCCGAAACCCTAACTAATTTCTCCTGCATAATACTCAACAGCCAACCAACCTCTAACCATGTTAAAATTAATTAAATATTTTAAAAAACATTTTCAAGAATTACATATTGTTGAATATTGAATTTCATTTAGATAATGTAAATGACTATTATACGAAATTAATAAAATTAAAATTTAGTTCAAGGAAATGATTAAAACCACATATTTGATGAAGATATTTTAAAAGCTAAACAATAATAATAGCATCATCAATCAACATAACGGCATACACCCATAATTTATGGTCTACTTCTTATATGTAGAATTAATGTACTTGGAGCACAGAATGTATCAATTTTTTGCCCAAATATTGGTACAATTTTACATGATTCCAGTTCAGGTAGTTAGGGCAACCTTTGGTTTTCCTGTTTTTTTGAGCATGCCACAGTGACGTTCTAAAACACATTGACTCTGAAATACACACTTTACTTGAAACTTATAGAAACTGTAATGATAGGTTTTATCTATTCATCATTCTTTAAACCTGAATTTTTTTTTCTCCTTTAGCTGTAGAAAATTGTCGGTAAGGCAATATATTATTGAAAATAACTCAATAAAATATTACTCTCAACCACAAGTTACAGTTAGAAAGCTGCTTGGAAGTTATCGGTTGGTTGTGTCTATCTACTTCCTTTCTGCTAGAACTGACGCTCTCCAGTGGCCGAACTCGGTCTTTGCGGTCTAAGCCGATCACCTACGGTTAGCTGAGGTGTGCGCAAGCGTGTAGAGGGGGTGTCGGGAAAATCTTGTTAGGGTTGAATTTAACTGTTCCCTCTCCCTCAAACTTCATTGGCTTAGCGTCCCTCACACCCTTCCCCACTCTTGGGGGAAATCGCCCTCTTCCGGGAGGTGTCCGTTTCAATGCTCTGCTTAACTGGATTGACCAATTTGCCCCCCCCCCCTCCCTTATCTCATTAATGATCAAGTAATTCTTTATCAGTTATCCTGGTGAATAGTTATGAGCTTGCGCAATGTAGATAATCCATTATTAATTTTTTGGTTTTGGCTCACCTTAGGAAACGATTTTCGTGCGGATCGTGCGCCATAGGAGTGAGTTAACTTAATAGCTTTTGAGAAGTTCATTAATGAAAGAATTCTTTAATGAAGTGAGACGTCTGAATTAGAAGTGTATCGGTATATACCTATGTTTAACCACAAAAAAAGGATAAATTCAGATAAATTCATGTCAATATAAATGAAATTAATAATCTTCTTTTTTTTTCTGTATATTTAAAGTTATAAAGTGTACTAGGTGGTCTTAGCTTAGTTAAAGCTTGGCTGTAGTCAAATGATAATATTAACATCCACTTTAGAGCAATAATTTATTTGACTTGAATGATTGTATACAATTTATAATTAAAGTTTGAGAGGCAGGCTGCATCTAACATTTCACAGTTTCTTTGGGCGGGGGCGTTGGTTTCTTCTTTTTCTCCACGAAGACTGTGGAGCGGCGAGGGAGGACACTCTCTCCAAGACGGCGGACAGCCACAGGGACCTCTTGTGCCAGTCCGTTCAGCCAGATAAGGATGTTGTTCCAGACGTTCTTGAAGTTGTACTTGATCCTCCCCATGTCGTAGATCTGGGATAAAGTAAAAGTAACAATTTCATTGAATTTTAGGATGGGGTATAACTTGGACAAGCATAATTGAGGAATTTAAGGAGTACAGACAACTCATATAGACATTTCCAACAGAACTAATTGTACCAACACATGGGTATTTTTTTTTTTTTTCAATATAAAGTAAAAGAATGAAAGTCAACCAAGCAAGATACTTTGTAGAGGACATGATTTCGGACGCAGCTGTAGAATCACACTGTAGCAGAAGGGAGTTACAGTAAAGAGGCTAGTGAGCCACTACCCCTCCAGCCCTTCCGTGGTTTCCGGGGTACCTTCTTTTACACGTCAACAAGCTTTTGGGGTTCCAGTGTAGCTCCTGAGATTTGGGTAATGCATGGAATCCGTTTGGGTCTTGAAATCCTGGTGCAGCGTATCAAATCCCGCATTTTATTATTTATTTATCAATAAATAAAAGCTTGCCCAAGAGCCATGGATCTTTAGAATGTGAGAGAAACCTGTTAATAGCCTCTCCCTCCATGACCCTAAGTGGTTGAACAGAAGCTAAAGCTTATTAAAAAAAAGTCCACCGCTGAAATAATAAGTCTATTATCTTCTGATTTTTCCACTTTAAAATAATAATAATCTAACATAATAATAAAAGTAACTATCGATAGCCTCTATGTACTCAATTAAGATTCCGAACAAAATGCATACTTCATTTGCAATAAAATGTCACTCAAACACTGTTGACACACAATATGTCTAAAATTCGTGAGAAAAGCTCTCAGTTTCAAGAATTGAATTGATATGCAGCCGAACAGTTGAAATAATTAGATAGGAACTAAATTCGACCAAAGCTTACACTAATGCCAAATTGAATGAATGAATCGTTTTTATTTGGAGATTTAAACCAATCCAAATCCTTCATTAAGTAATTTAATAACTTATGATATACCTCTTCTCCTGAACGTTGTATCTTATTCTTGGTGGAGAAGAAATCTCGAGACCATGTCAGGTAGTCATAGCTCAGTTGTGCAGTGTCTTCAGGATCTGACCATACCCCAAGTCTGTGAAAGTATACAATTTGAGGCAATTAATACTTTAGCATTTAAGATGTAACTTACGCATTTCAAAAGTTTACTTATCGACGAGTTATGTGGAAACTTACTCTGCTAGAGTGATTTTTAGTCTGTTCGCCAAGTCGAAGCAGTATTTTATTATATATATGTATATNACAAAAAGCAACAACAATATATATTAATTTTCATATCCTAATATTTATTTTTTAATATGATAATAGTACGTTGAAGTATAAATGAAAATCTAATGTGACACTCGTGGCGATTGATGAAATCGCAGTAGCGATATGATTGGCACGGCTTTACGCATTCCTTATAAGTTGATCATAAAAAAATTCCGATGGAGTCCATCCATTCATTATTTTCAGGAATTTAGACACCAATACAGGAACAATAGTCACAATCAATTTAGCCAATAGATTAATAAAATTCTCTAAACATAAATTTTCATTTGGGGCTGACTCTTTTCACTAAATTTTTTATTCCATGCTTCATCCAATAGGCTATTAAAAGAAAATCAATTGTGACTTGAAACTTTGAGATATATATTTTTTTTAATTGCCTTTATTTATTTATTTTCAATATTCTACCAGAAGTTGTGTTTTAAAATGGGAATTGTTCAGAGATCCACAAGGCAATTTTCAAAAATGCCTTTTTTGTTTGCTGTTCATTTATTTTATTTTTAGGACTTCAATAGATAAGAAACACCTAAAAATCTATGATTAAAAATGGATTTTTAGCTCTCCACGAATACTGCTGACTGCCTACACTTTACTGCTTACGAATCCTGCTGTGGATCTGCACTTTTTTTCTATATAAGCCTAGCCATATCTTCTGTAACATTGTCTTTTGCTCTCTGATGTTCTGCCGGTCATTTTACCCGATCTGCTACTTATAATGAAGTTAGTTCTTAAAAAGCCAAATTAATGTTTATCATATTTAAGCTAAGACATATAATAACAATAATAATTACTCCCATGTTTTGTATATGACTCCTAGGACCAGTCCTAACTTGATTGCTTTTATCAGTGTCCTCTTAGCCCTCTGAGATGGAGAAGAGCATAAGATGTCAGGGCAGTTGCAGATCTCTGGAGGGCAAACTCCTGTGAATCATCGAATAGGTTAAGTGTAGTACACTAATATAACAATATATTTTTGTAAATGAGTTGTATCACATAATATATATTACAATTTTTCTCGTCATATATATTAAATTCATTTATAATGATTTATTTTACTCCGTTTTTGGATAATTTTGTGCTCCAATATCAGCATGATATTCAATAGGGCTGCGGTTTAGTGATTAGAGCGTGCTTGGCTCGCTAAAAACATAGATTCATATTCTAGCTCCCAATATTAGTACAAAAGTTGCTCACTAGGGTGAGCTACAGTAGTGACGCTAGTTTATCAGTTGGGGATCTTGCGTCGTTTTTGGACTGAACAGGTTGAAGTTAATACTAATACTGTCAGACGGAGACTTCGCCAGAACAGTGAAATCAATTAGTACTAATCTAAGGAAATAAATCCCACAATAAATCACTGATTCAATTTGTTTTAAATTGTCCTTATGTGAATGAACATGAAAGCCTAACTCCTAAGGTAACAAGGAAATATATAACTATCATACCTTCTATTATCTATCTTCATTGGTTTCTGCAAACCATCTACTGTTGGCCAACAGAAGATGGTTTGCAGAAACCAATGCAGATGGATAATATAAGGTATGATAGTTCTATATTCATTGGTAGTGACAATAACCTTATTCATTATTTACCTAAGGAAATATATTTTGGGAATTCGAAAGAATACACGAACGTTTTAATCTTTACTATATCGATTTTATAATGTTGCTCGAGAAATTTGTGCTCCCTAGGCTTGCGGCACTGCATCATTGCCATGACTGTTTTTAAAAATATAGTTTAGGTGTAACACTGTTGTAGGTTATGGTATACAACTCACTATACTGTTATAATTTCCTATACCTCGTTCAAGAAGTAGTAGTCCTACAGGTTCTTTTGAAAATGCAGTTGAGAGAACGAGGATCACAAAACTCCACGTTACATCTCTAGCTCGTTAATCGAGCTGATCCATGCCTTAGCCTACAGGTGAGTAACAGCGGAGGGAAGGTAATTTTGTGGAGGTAAGGTAATGTAAAGGCGACCTCTGAAACTCACCTCTAATTCTTCCTGTACAGACTTTGAGGGGGGTGCTGTACGGTGAGCCCTGAGCTATCTGGTTTCTGTAAGGTACTCTGCAGGCAGTCTTCTCGAAGACCACCACTCTGTTTATCCGGGGTCGATTTCCGTCCGAGTTGAAGACACACCGACTGGGAACGCGACAGGTCACCTGCCGGTTAGCCATCCCTCCACCGCTTCACCACTTATCAGCGACCTGATGGAATTTTGGATTTTGAAATAAGGCATTCCCTGGGACTTGTTTATTATTTCTTAAGTCATCATATGACTTACTTATTTTATAGTCTAGATGAATACAGAGTTGTTCGAGCACATCATAGAGGTTTGCCCAGTTTATCAGAATTACTTCACTAGGGAAGGCATTGGAAGAAATATGGCGGAGTGCCTTGGGAACAACTCCTCTAGAGTGGATGGGCTGTTAAACTTTCTTTAAAAAGCAGGTATAGCCTAGAAAATCTAAATTAAAGAATGAGATATTATTTATATATTGTTATAGTGGTCGAAATAATCCCGATTCCTGTATTTTATTAACTAATTTATAGTAATCATATTAAAGGGTATTTATAGGGCGTAATAACCTAAAAGTTGATTGCCCTTCAATGATCTACTACTACTACTACAGAGTTGTTCGATGCCCGCTGCAGACAAGTTCTACTGTTGGCCAATCTTGTTCATTATTTATCCTATCTTTCTATTGCAATTTGTCATTTTCCAGGTTACAATCCTATTCTACCACAAATGAGTTTGTGAAAAAGTTTCAATAGGAAATAATTTTAATCCCTTCCTGGGGGTGTTGAAGATCCAAAAAAAATATTCAGAGAGGCCGAAATGAAATTTGATCAGCAGCCTGTGTTTATCGAACTCTGTTTTTATTTAGAATTCACATTGTGTATTTTTATAAATGAACTCAAACGCCAATGCATTATTTATTACTTGGTGTAGTAACGTCAAGTGGTCAGAGAGCTCTGTCATTCCAGCTCATGGATAAATGCTCCTGCAAATTAACTGTATGTTTTAAACAACTTTTATCGAATTCCAATAGAATGTAACTACCGAGATTGATCTCAAGGAAGAATTACTGAAAATATTTTTCGATATTTCCTTCGCTTTACACACAGAATCAAACTATCAAAAATATGAGTTATTTGAAATATCAAATAGAATATAAATATTTAAGACAATTTTTTTTTTGTTTTGTAGCTCTATGTCAATGATATCAAAAACCGTCTAATTTGATCCTTTCTAAAACTCACTCCTCCTAGACTGGTTTCAGTGATGGCTTTTTAACCTTTTTTTGAATGAAGTTTAAAAACCGAAGTTATTTATCTTTTAATTATAGTTCATCTTATAAAGAAATAGTGAAAGAAGTAATAACTTTTACACAAATTATTATTCGAAAAAAAACAAAAAAAACAAAAAAAAAAAAACAATTTCACCCTTAACAAGAAAAATCAGGCCAATAGATGATGGCGCTTACCTGCAATAAATAGTTTTTCAAATGAGCAGTCAGCATATTATACTAGCAGAATGGAAAAAAGCGTATGTTTTTTTTTTGTTTGTTTTTTTCAACGAAAGATAAATTTTCGAAAATACTTAAGAAGTTGCATATCGAAATTTAATTAATTAAAGTAAAGGTTTACCTGAACAATCAAATTTTAAAATTATACACTAGGAGCCTTTATTTTATTTAATTTTTTCAGCAAAAACTAACTTTAGCAATATTTTATTTGGTTGTGGTTTTTTTATCCCACGTAAATTTTAAACAATTAATGAGAGGGAACAGAATATAAAAAACTATCTTCTCGTCTTTCTCGTAAGTTAGACACTCGCTAATGTAGAGGGAATTGAATGAGATAACTGTCTAGTCCTTGTGGTGTAATGGATTTATTAGCATACCGGCCCGGATAGCAGGAGGTCCAGGTTCGATTCCTGGCAAGGACAGATAGTTTTTTATATTCTGTTCCCTCTCATTAATTGTCTAACTTTAGCAATTGTTTCTGCTATTGTTGTTGGATTGGGAGTACGTGAAACACTAAATTTAAATCTAAACAGAATGGAATTGGATGGCACATATAGTATATATGTGTAAGTATATAGTGATTCGTACACAAAGGAACACATATGGCCATATGAATTCCTGTGTTCGCATGTTCATTCGACTGGGTCTTACATCAGAGTCATTAGTTTCAGATGCGTAATGTTTTCGCCGTTATAGTACCGACATAGCACTGATTTTTACAGCTAACAGAGTAATCTTCTGCTTTGGCGATAAGCGTAGCACAGAAAACGCTCCGATGGATGGATCTGTCAGTCAATTGGTGGCAGTTCATCTATGAGAAGAGATCTAATTTAAAGTCAGATTTTTATCCTTATTAAAGGTCATCCAATATTATCAGAGTTTAGAATCAGACCTCAATTATGAAAAAAAAAATTGATCAATTAACCCAATGTGACTAGTAATTAATGTAATCCAGCTGAAAATACCTTAGTTATTTCTCTCTCTCTCCCTCACTCACTCACTCACTCTCACTCACGCACGCACGCACACACGCACGCACTGGAATTTACTTATTTGAAAGTAAGTCTTAAATCTTCTATCGAAAATCGGTGAACAATTCAATACGTTTCTCGAATATCAAAAGACGTGACACTTGAGAATAGAAGAGCTTGATTTAAATAAATTTTCAGAAACCTTCTTTCTCATTTGCGAAAAGTAGACTGGGACTAAAATACACATATTATCAAGAAAAAGTAAACTGATACATTATAATAAATATCTATATATTTATATTGCACTTTATGTATACAAATTATGTATATTTACAATTAGTAGGAACTTATATTTATATAAAACATATACAAAATTTTAAGGGTTAAAAATATAAGAAATAAATTTATATAATAAACTATAGTCCTTATATAATTCATTTCTGCAAAATCACATTATCAATAAATTTATGGTTGAAACAAGCCAAATAGTTGTTTAAAAGTTATATGATTATAAAAAAAATGTTTGAAAATTTTTTTTAAAACTACTAGTGAATGGATGATACACATAATCCTTAACACTAATGGTAATGCTATTTTCAAACTGAAAAGATTTATTGACAGAACGAAATTAATTAGCCATGAGCAGAAGAGTGCAATTCAAATGTCTTACAACCCTTCACTTATTGCTCATTCATTCCTTCAAGACATTTTCTCTCGTTGTTAATGAAGTTAAACACTAAGCCTATATGTCAAATTAAAATTGTATAACATGCTTGTGGATTCAAAAATACATTAAGAATCTCTTGAAATACAATAAGATTATAAATGCGGGTATGTGACGAAATTGTGTTTTTAAAAAATAATGATCTATTTATCTTAATTATGAAATTGGTTTAAAATTTTTAAGAAAGAGACTATTGCGCAAACACTTTCAGTTGATATTAGTTGGCCGTTGATAACATCATAAAAGAAATACAATTTCAATAATTTTGATTTAAAAAAAACATAAATTTTGCAAACCAACATTTAAGTTTAGGCCTTTTTCAGTGTAACACAAGTGAAAAAGCCTTCCTCGCAAGAGCTGCATAAACTTCGCGTTTTTCCTAGTTTTACAGTCAATGTGCATTCGAATTTCCATTTCATGTAATCCTCTTTATAGAATCAATAGTTCAAAAGGAGAGTTTTTGACCATGGAGATTATTAATAGAGAATGTATGTTGGGGTTCGGTCAAGGTTGACCCTCAAAAAAATTCAATTTTTAAAAAAGTGTATTTTTTATTATCTGCCGACATTTCCGTAGTTTTCTTCCGATGTTTAAAATTGTATTTAAATTAAATACAATAGTTTAAAATCTATTAAATAGTGTAAGTCATATGGTTTTTTTTCCTATTAACATTTTATTTCAACAGCCCTGAAGATGGCTTACAATGTAAGCCGAAATGTCGGCAGATAATAAAAATAATACACTTTTTTTTTCTTTCTTTTTTCAAATTGTACTTTTTTTGGGGCCAACCTTGACTGAACCCCAACAAATTCTTTACTAATACTTCTTATAGAATATGTTTTTTACCATGTTTTTTATCCCCAGTCGCTTTATCTCTAAGCAATATTGCATTTGTTAAGGGTTCAAATGGAGAGTTTTTTTTTACTGTAGATATTATTCTTAGATGATTTTACTTGGGGTTCGGTCAAGGTAGATCCAAAAAACACAAATTTAAAAATGTATTTTTGGATCTACCTTGACCGAACCCCAACTAAAATCATTTCAGAATTATTCATGTAAGTATTTTCTAAGGAAAGTTGATATCAAAGATCATTCTCATGACAGATTAATTAAAACTTTTTTTTTTAATCCTCTAGATGCCAAAATTAATTAATAATCTCTTAAATGCATTTACAGACATGTATTTATATATGGATAGAGCATGTTTCAGACTTTTTTTGTCTATGTAGATTCATGAGTGTGTGTGTGTGTGTGTGTGTGTGTGCGCGCGTGTGCATGTGCGTGCGTGCATGTGCGTGCGTGAGCGTGAGAGAGAGAGAGAGAGAGAGAGAGAGAGAGCTTGTTAATATTGCTTCATGCATAAAGACCT
>KZ807333.1:460205-488359 GCA_000696205.2 Oncopeltus fasciatus | reverse complement strand
TGCCCCGAAGAAGAGGGATTATTTTTTACCATGCACCTTTGATATTGTAAATAATCACAAATAAAAATATTAGTAGCCAAATGCCTCGTCATCTAATTAGTGACGCGCATGAAAGGATTAACGAGATTCCCTCTGTCCCTACCTACTGAGTGGAAAGGAATAAGATTAGAAAGAAAAGGGCTGAAGAACAGACTGAGAGAAGTCAAATACAAAATATGGAAGACAATATGGAATGAGTCGCAGAAAGGAATATTTACGAAAGGAATATTACCAGACGTGAAGGAGAGAATAAAGATGGAATGGCTGATGCCTGGACATTACATGACCCAAGTGTTAAGTGGGCATGGAGACTTCAAGACGTATCTATTAGAGAGAGGGATAACGGAAGAAGATCTATGTAGATGTGGAGGGAGAGAGACGGTAATACACATAATGGTAGAATGCTCGAGGTATGAAGAGGCAAGAAGAAGATGGCCTCAAATGGAAGATAAGAAGGACATTAAGCAGTGGATCAAGAAGGACAACTATGAAGTGATGGAACATAGTTGAGGAAATATTAAAGGAAAAGAGAAGATTAGAAGAAATAGAGATGTAGAGGAATAGATAGGGAGGGAGGAGGAAAGAGGAAGGAAGAATATGCAATGAATAGACGAAGTGGAGGACTGGAGGACGAGATATAGGAGGAGACGTAGAGGAGGAGGGAGGAAGACGGTAGTTGAAAGGAATTGACGGAAAAATTAAAACCAAGTGATGCGACCTTATTTACATAAATGCAAGGACATAGCCAAAACGGCTTAAAAAGTAAAGAGAAATGAGAAGGACGTGGGTCACGGAAAACCCTTCGCTTCCATCTTACCTGGGCATCCTCCCTGGAAGTGGAAATAACGGTAATGCCGTAGTGCTTGCACGAGGCCTGTGACCATTCGGGCCTTGAGATCTTTGACCAAAATGGTACAACGGGAACAGTAGTCCAAGCTGCTGTCAAGGGTGGTGGCCAGGAGTGCTTGCATTGCCTGGTCGCAGACGTTGGTTGTCGTTGCAGCCTCATCTCTAGGAATGAGGGGAAGCTAGTATGTGGGTTATGACCTCCTGTCAGAATAGGGCTTGCCCCTTTTAAAAATATATAACAGGCTAAAAATCAAAACCTAAGGGTTAGAACTTCTGTTATCAAGTATCTTCTATTCTGTCCCTACCTACTACGGAAAACCTTACGCCTTCATCCTTCTGGGCATCCTCCCAGGAGATGGAGATAACGGTAAAGCCGTAGTGCAAAGCACGGGGCCTGTGACCATTCAGGCCTTAAGGTCTAAGGACCAAAATGGTACCAGGGGGACAGTAGTCATAGGTGGTGGCCAAGAGTGCTTGCACTGCCTGGTCACAGACGTGGTGGTTGTGGTTGGATCCTCATCTCACGGGATGAGGGGAAGCTAGTAAGTAGGATAAGACCCCCTGTCAGAATAGGGCATGCCCTAACCAAAAGATGCAAACAGGCAAAAATAAAAAATCTTCGGGTTAGAATTTCTGTTGTTACGTATCTTCTATTCTATTCTGTCCGTACCTACTTTGGGATACGGTTCTTCTCTCGACCTCCGAGGAGTGCAAATCGGTCCCGGGAGTTCGACTTTTTGAGCCATTTTTTAAGTGCGACTTTTCTTAAAGTTTTATAGTCGAGTTATTTGCGGGCAAGTGTGCTTTTTTTTGGCAAAATTTCATAGTGTGGTTTTGGATATAAGACACCTAATCCATTTTTAGTGGTTGCACATGGGTGAGAACGGAGACTCCTTTGGTGAAGATTAATATATCGTCGTCAAGAGGATTCATTTCTCTGCATTTTGGTCAGCAGCGACGAGAGATTCCACCATGTGGTGGCCTGTGGTAAAGGTGGTAAGTCACTGTAGCCTTTCGAGGATCTCGGGTTCTTTGGCACTTAAATCAAATCCCTTCGGACAGTTGATTGGCCTCTTGGTGACACTTTTTTTCACCAAGTTTCACGCGATTGTACCGAGTGGTTTTTGTGTCACGTGGACTTTAGTGTTTAGCTTACCATTCTTTGTGGTGAGCTGAATCTGGAGGAAGGATTGACCATCTTTTGATTGTTGTTTAGGAAGTGTATGAGGCATCGTTTGCTACTTGTGTCCTCCGGCTCCGGGACATTGTTCATCATCCGGAGCTATTTATATATTTTTTGGCCTAATCCCTTATATCTTTTTAACCAGACGGAATCAGTTCACGGTTTCTTCGCTGTTTTGTAGAGCCTGTCAAGGGGCTCATCCCCCCTTGAAATCAAATTTAAATTTCACCTGTAAGGGATGTTTTTAAAATAATTAGTGTGGCCTTTAGGTGATCAGTTTTCCTGTATTACGGGAACAGATTCTCCACTTGTGATTGTGACCGGGGCTTTGGCACTGCAACAGGACTAGGACTGCATGTCAAGCGTGCCCATCCCGTGGAACATAATGCAAACATTCGTATTGAGCGGGTCAGAATTAGATGGAACGAGGAGGAGTTTGGGCTTCTTGCTGCTGAGGTAGCGCGGATACGTGCGGTCGGCTCCTAAGGCAATATGAATGCCCAGCTTTCCGAGTTCCTTGGTCATAGGACATTTGATGCCATCAAAAGTACAAGGGCGACTGATGCGTATAAGCGGATCTTGTTGGGAGTCGCGGATGAGGATGTAGCTGTTCCTTCCATTGCTTGTTGAGTGTGATGTTGAGCGGAATCCTGGTTCACGATCTGAGTCGATCCAGCTGGACATTCTGCGGATAGTTGGCGAGCTCTTGGGTTCGCAGACTGATCTGTGTTTGGACAGACTGATTGGCATTGCACGCCGAGCGGTCGATGGTGGAGACGTGGGGGGTGCCTTAGTCGGTTGGATTTCGACTTATCTGGCTTCTGAGGCGCCCCGCGTGTCTCTTTCGCTGGCTGGTCCGACGGAGCCTGTTCGGGCGCACGGTGCGGTTGGTGGCCGCTTTACTGAGCCGCTGTTCCAAAGAGGGAGAAAAGACACACCCTTTACGCAATGGGTGGTGGAGACAGACGGCGAAAGAAGGAAACCCCTCACTGTAAGCCCGCTGAGGGTCGGCTGGTTCCTGATTAGAGGCCGGGACTTCATTGGCCAGCCTAGATGCTACCGTTGCCAGGGTTATGGTTATATACGATCTAAATGCAGCGCGCCGAGTATGATCTGTGGCTGGTGTGCGGGGAGGGGACACGAGGCCTCAGGCTGCACGAGGAAGAGTGACACCCACGTCTGTAGCAACTGCGTACAGAGTAAGATGAAGAAGGCAGACCACCCGGCCTTCGACAAGAAGTGCCCGGCTTACACAAGATTTTTTGCCTCTCGCATTAACGCGACTCACTATGGCTAGCCAGAGGAGCAGGGCGCCCCAGGGACGGAAGGGAAATAGGCTGGCATCCATCAATACCAGGAGGACTCCGACCGTAATGAGTGAGGCGCGAATGGAGGCATTAGGGCAGAGGTTGGACATCGTTTTCTTGCAGGAGCCGCCTGTCCGGCTAGGTAAGGTTATTGCTGTGCCACCTGGCTGGAAGATTGCCTACCACACGGGCGGGGAAAGAGTAAGGGCGGCGATATCTTCCGCGTGCCCAAATATAGACTTATTGGCCCTGTCGCACTTGTGTACCAGCAACATTGCGGCTGCTGTGGTGAACCCGGGTGACGCGCCTTTCTTGTGCGTATCAGCATACTTCCCGCCAAAGCAGGCGGTTGCACCGACGCTCGAAGAGCTGCAGCGGGTCATCGACTCCGTGAGGTTGCCAATGGTCATGGCGGGCGTCCTCAATGCCTGGAGCGTGGCTTGGGGTTCCCCCCTCAACCAATGCCCGTGAGTACCAGGTAAATGAATTCCTGGTACAGAATGGGCTCTGTGTAGGGAACTGTCCGGATATTGGACCAACTTTCAGGAATCAGAGGGGATCCTCGGTCATAGATGCCGTGGTGGCACAGTTGTTCCCACGTGTTGGAGCTGTCGGTGCAAGATTCTGCACGACGAGCGAACACGCCCTCCTGTCCTTTTCCATCGAGAGACCCAGTGCGGAAGTGCAAAGGAGGCCTACGAGGTATGTGGTCATGAAGGCAAGGTGAGATCAGGATGGCGTCTCTCAACCTAAGAAGGAGCCCCACCGTCCTGGGGGAACTAGGACATGAGACGGCAAAAAGGAGCCTGGACTTAGTCTTCATTCAGGAACCTCCGGTCCGCCGGCAAAAAATCTTTGCGGTCCCGGCGGGTTGGAAGATGGTGGCTAATGCGGGCGAGGGAAACATAAGAGCTGCAGTGGCCTCTACCTCCCCCAATATAATTTCATTGTCGCACCTCTGCTCCGATAACATCGCAGTAGCATCGCTCAACCCAGGGGGGGCGCTATTTAATTGTGTCTCGATTTATTTTCCACCTAAACAGGCTGTCCGCGGCACGCTTGAGGAGATGCAGCGGGTCCTTGACTCCCTGCGTGGTCCAGTGGTAATCGCGGGCGACCTCAATGCATGGAGCGAATCGTGGGGATCTTCCACGACTAACGCCCGAGGTGCCAAGATCAACGAGTCCGTGGTCCTCAACAGACTGACCGTTGCAAAATGCGGCGGGGTCCGAGTAACCTTTAGGAATCAGATTGGCTCGTCGGCCATTGACGCCGTCTTGGCTTCTCATGTGCACACGACTTGGCGAGGTTCGCGCTGAGTTTATTACCACTAGTGACCATGCTGCCCTGCTCTTCAATATGAGTAGACTTCGCCGCCCGGAGCGTCTGGTTGGGAAGAGATACGCCCCTGGTTGGGTGCGAGGTAGGCCTTGGGCTGCCGTAGCGGTGATTGATCCCGGTTTAGGAGTATTTCGGATTGGTAGCTTATCTGATACGTATAGTGTGGTTAGTGAAGATCGTTAGTGGGGATTTTGAATTATACGTAGTAACGGTGTACTTTCAGCCGAGTCACCAGATAGAAGGGTATATAGAGAAGCTGAGAAGGATTAGGAGGGCGTTGGCAGGCAAGGATATAGTGATAGGTAAGGATGCAAACGCGAAGAATCCTTTATGGGGAGGAGCTATATTAGACGAGAGAGAAATGAGACTAGATGACTTAATAGAGGAATTAGACCTTGTGGTACTGAATAGGGGAGGCGGTTCAACCTATGATAGTAGTACGGGTACTTGCTATATAGATGTGACAGTGGCAAACAGGAATTTGGCGAATAGGGTAATCGGGTGGGAAGTAAAAGATGACTGGACGAGTAGTGCCCATAAGGCGATACTGGTAAGTTTTGGAGAGGTGGGGGGAAGGACAGTTAGAGATGAGAGAGGTAGGGGGGAAGGATTTAGATATATAGTTGGGGATGTAGATTGGGATAGATATAGAGAGGCTCTTAGAAACAAGAGGGAAGGAATTGAGNGAATTAGACCTTGTGGTACTGAATAGGGGAGGCGGTTCAACCTATGATAGTAGTACGGGTACTTGCTATATAGATGTGACAGTGGCAAACAGGAATTTGGCGAATAGGGTAATCGGGTGGGAAGTAAAAGATGACTGGACGAGTAGTGCCCATAAGGCGATACTGGTAAGTTTTGGAGAGGTGGGGGGAAGGACAGTTAGAGATGAGAGAGGTAGGGGGGAAGGATTTAGATATATAGTTGGGGATGTAGATTGGGATAGATATAGAGAGGCTCTTAGAAACAAGAGGGAAGGAATTGAGGGGATTAGAGTGAGTGGGAGGGGGTCGGTAGTGGAGTTAGCCATGAAAGTAGAGGGCTTGGTTAAGGGGGCCGCGGAGGAGGTGATGAAAAAGGGGGTAAGGCGAGCTAAGGGGGTAAATTGGTGGACTAGAGAGTTGAAGGTTTTGAAAAGGGGAGTTAGAGAAGCGATGAGGGACTATCAGAAGGAGACGGACGAGATTGAAAGAACTAAGAAAAAGGGAGCATATAGGGGGAAACGTAGAGGTTATAAAGTTATGATTAAGAAGATGAGGGAGAAGAGCTGGCAGAAATTCGTGGAATATGAGAGGGGTAAGGGGCCGTGGAATCTGGTCTACAAGATAGCTACGGGAAAGATAAAAATAGATAAGGCTATGGAAATGATAGGGCAAGAGGAAGGAGAAATTGGATGGGAAGGGTCTGTGGATAGGTTGTAAGGGGGATTGATAGTGGATGATTATCCTGAGATGGAAGAAGAAGTACATAGGGAAATTAGAGGCAGGGTAGAATTGTATGAGCCGCGGAATACTGAGGGCTGGGGAGTCACGAGAAATGAGCTAAGGGAATGTGTGTGGGAGTGTAGGAACAAGAAAGCTCCGGGATGGGATGGAATTATGACGGAGATGATAAAGGAGGGATGGGAGGTAATAGGGGATGAAATGTTGAGATTGTATAGGGGATGTCTGAGGTACGGAGTTTTTCCGGACCGGTGGAAGTGGGGGATAATACGGGCTCTGTTGAAGTCGGAGGACAAATAAAGTCGTATAGACCAATATGTTTGTTGCCGTGTTTGGGAAAGATATTGGAACGGGTTGTAGTGAAGAGGTTAGATAATATATTTGTGGGGAGGATATCGCGATCGCAATATGGATTTATGAAGGGAAGAGGCACAGAGGATGCGATGATGGAGATAAGGCAGATTATTGGGGAAAAGAGTGAGAAGTATGTGATGGGACTCTTCTTGGATTTTACTGGGGCATTTGATAGGGTATGGTGGCCGAAGTCCAAGGTAGATTAATGCAGGAGGGTATATGTAAGCAGGGTTGGGATATCATGAGAGATTATCTGAGGAAAAGGAGGGTAGAGTTTCGTATTGGAGGGAGGAGGAGGAGGAAGGAAGTAAATAGGGGGTGCTCCTAAGGGTCGGTCCTGGGTCCGCAAATTTGGAAGGTTGTTTTGAAAAGTGTATTACGAGGATAAATAGTACATCGGTTGGTAGAATTGTAGCGTTTGCAGATGACGGAGTAATATTGGTGTGGGGAAATAGTAGGGTTGGACTGGAGTGTAGCTTCATAGAGATTGCGAAAATCCTGGTAGGCTGGTGTAAGGAAGCAAAAATGGAATTATCTAGGGAGAAAACGGTCGCTATGATGTTAAAAGGGAAATGCATATGGACCCGAATGCCGATAATAAGTATTGGGGATTGGAGAGTTAAATGGGTAACGGAGGTAAAATATTTGGGGGTAGTATGGGGGGAGAGATGGAGGATAGGGAGGCATCTTGATGTTGCGATTGATAAGGGCATAAGGCTTATGATGAGCGTAGGGCGTAGGTTTAGGAAGGAATGGTAAAAATATATAGATGATTGTTTCTGGCGGTGGTATGCTATGGTCTAGGTGCATGGGGGGATTTGTTGGGGAAAGTTCAGAAGGAAAAAATACTAAGGGGGCAGAGAAGATTGCTGATTAGGTTATTAAAGGGTTATAACACGGTTTCAAGGGAGGCTATGCTTGTTATTAGTGGTCCTGGAAATTTCAGGGCTAAATTAGAGAAATTTGCACTAGTAGAGTCAGGGATGTGTAAGTGTGGGGTAGGGGAAGAAACGGTGGAGCATGTGCTTTTTGACTGTGAGCAGTTTAGGGGGTACAGGGGAGAATTAGAAAAGGAGATAAGGGACTTAAATAAGGAGGAATTAGGAAGTCTGGTGACGAGGGAAAATTGGGATAGGTTCAAAAGGATGGCAGAGAAGATATTGGATGAGAAGGAGGAGGACGAAAGAAGGAATATAGAGGGAAATTAAAGTGAAGGAAAAGGTAAAGAATATCCCTTCATGAAAAAGATAAGGAAGAAAAGAAAAGAAAAGAATATGCGTAGGACCTTGTGGTGAGGTGGTGAGGCCCGGTGACTCCAAGCAAGCAGGAGTGTGAGAGTGGAATGGAAGGGTGAGGAGTAAGCTATTGGAGCGCTGCAGGGTAAAAGGGTACCGGGCCCTTACTCTCCGATGTTTGGCAGGGCTAAGTCCCAACCCTGTCAAATCTCGGATAGGAAAACCATACGCTATGGGAAAAAGCAAGTTGTAATTTCCAAGTGGCGGACCAGCTACCCATCTGGTTTAAGGTTGAAGGGTGTCTTTTTGGTCTGAATTAGGCCGGGAGGCTCCTGGATTCCAAATGGCACCATGGGGATGGCGCCTGCTCAGCGTCATTACTGGCTAATTTGTTGGCCAGGGACGGTATCCGGATCTCCTCCCCCTAGTGGGGGGAGTTGCCGGGAGTAGACGTGGTGGTGGTGGTTTAGTCCGGTAGAACCGGACCGGTGCACCCGTAACCGGCACCGTATGGGCGAAAGGGAATCTGGTTCCTATTCCAGAACCCGGCCGCGGAACCGCTCCAATTCGGGCCCTCATCCGAGGACTCGTCGGGGTGACCCGAAATGACCCGAAGAAGCCGTAGGGAGGTCCGGGGAGAGTTGTCTCTTCTCTATAAGCGTTCGAGTTCCCTGGAAGCCTCTAGGAGAGAGATAGGGTTTGGAACGCGAAGAGCCAACGTGCCGGGCCTGGGCGGGAAGAAGAGCGCTCGTCGCTTTGACCCTAGCTCGGTCCCGTGCCTTGGCCACCCACGGATCTTCCTTGTGTCAGGTCTACCGGTGCAAGCCGGTGGACGGCCCGGATTGCTCTTCGGCCGCCATAGAACGATCAACTTAGAACTGGCACGGACCAGGGGAATCCGACTGTCTAATTAAAACAAAGCATTGCGATGGCCCCAACGTGTGATGACGCAATGTGATTTCTGCCCAGTGCTCTGAATGTCAACGTGAAGAAATTAAAAAAAAGCGCGGGTAAACGGCGGGAGTAACTATGACTCTCTTAAGGTTTTTCAGAAACCTGGGACTATCTTGGGGTGAGGTTCAGTCCGACGGGCCTTGTTCTTGATCATGTTGAGCTTGGTGACGGACTTGAGAGGATAAATAGGGCTCCATTAAAGCCTCAGCAGAAAATGGAGGTGTTGCGCTCGTTCTTTATTCCTCGGTACCTGCATAGGTTTGTTTTTGGTGTTGCTTCGGCTATTGCATTGCGCGCTGCTGACGTTTTGGTGCGGAACTATGTCCGAAGGTGGCTTCGGCTACCTAAGGACGTACCTTGTGCATTGCTGCACACAGCTTTGCGCCATGGAGGATTGGGTCTATATAGGCTGGCCACTTTTGTCCCTTATCTAAGAGAGAAACGATTTCTCTCAGTTTCCGACTCCCTCGAGAATTCTGGTGTTGGCGATGAGGAGAGAGAGTTTCTCGGAGCTGACTTCCCCTCAGGGATCCTTCCTCCTAATCCTTGGTTCAGTGACTTAAATACACTCGAGACACAGGCTGATGGGATTGACCTCATTGGAGCTGGAGAAGTACCTGCCTCTACTGCCTGGCTCAGAGGAAGACATCGTGGGCTCTCCGGACGAGAATATATTGAGTTCCTCAGGCTTTATTCTGGATCCCTTCCTACCAGGGTGAGGACGTCCAGGGGTAATGGCCGTCGTCCTCAGGGATTTACCTGCTGCAGAGGATGTTCCGGTGCGACAGAGACGGCGGCCCATGTCATCAATCATTGCCCTAGGACCCGGGGTGGTGTTACTCTTCGGCATCACTCCGTCGTGCGCTTTCTCCATGAGACATTTAGAAGAATTGGATATGCATGTTTTGAGGAGCGCACGCTCACCAATGGCACTTCGTGTTGTCGTCCTGACCTGTTGGTCCACGCTGGCAACGAATTGATTATAGTCGACGTTATGATTGTCAGCGGAAGAGTGGATCGAGACGAGGCCGGAATGTCAAAGGTCAGGAGGTACGCAAGGTCATGGATCTATCGGGCGGCGAGGAATCTGGTTGGTGTTCCGGTTACAAAGCAATACGTCCTCCCTGTCACCCTTAACTGGAAGGGGCTCTGGTCGAGGAAATCAGCGCGGGACTTATCCAAACTTGGAGTTGGTACCAGAGCCCTGCGCTGGATCTCCGAGAGGGTGATTCGGGGAGGAAACATGAGCTGGCACTCTTGGAGGAGGACTCTTGCCGTCTAGGATCTGAAGCCTGGGGAGTCTCGCTGTCTGGAACCTTTTTCCTGAGGACTGGTTGCTGAAGAAGACCCATTTTTTGTTTTTTTTTTTTNTATATATAAGTATATATATGTATATATAAATATGTGTGTGAGTTTGTGTATATATAAGTATATTTTGTTTTTTTTGTACGCTTTTGAGAGCAGGCTCTTATTAATTAATTTTTACCCCTTAAGGGTATATTATAAGGGGTGTAGTGAGCCCCGTAAATGTGTATTATAGTTTTTTTGTGCCTTGCTCCCGTTGAAGAGGGAGCAATAATGTATAATAATGTATTATAGCAATAATGTATGTAAATTATCACAAATAAAATTTTTAATAGCCAAATGCCTCGTCATCTAATTAGTGACGCGCATGAATGGATTAACGAGATTCCCTCTGTCCCTACCTACTGGAGTTGTCGGCCAGGCTCGGTAGGAGACGGACGTGTTTTGGAGAGCTCCGTGAATTCTTCAGAGAATAACGGTGTCCAGTGTTCGGATTTAGTTCAAAGTTGGCAGACTTGTTGAGTGAAGTGAGTGAGTGCAAATTCAAGAATTTTGTTTGAATTGGCGAATTTACACAGGAGAAAAGAGGTGAGCAAGTATTAAAATTATTATTAATATTGCTGTGTTTTCGTAGAGTTGGAAGAAGAGAGGGGGCATTTTTAGGACGAGAGCAGGTATACGGCGGCCCGCCCCGGCTACCTGCCTACACCAGCCGGAGCTACCTGTTCCGGGAAAAGAGGGTGAATACCAGCCGTCTAGCCTACATACCGAGGAGAGAGCGAGTTTTTTCTTTTCGGAATTGTATAAAATAAAATAAAACTTTAACGAAATATGGAAGAACAAAATAATGCACAGAGCAAAGGAGGGGATAAAAGTTACGCGAGGGCTATTACAAGAATTGTGGAGGAAATGAGAGGTTTTATTAAAGCGGACATGCAAAAAAAAAGCAAAGCGGTAGGTTACGCATGGATAGAAGATAGGTTCAGTGCGTTAGATGAGGTCGCGGGTGCCATGGAAGTGGAAAAATCCACATATGGCACACTGGAAAAAAAGATTGCCACAGTGGAAACCCGCGTGAACGAGCTCGTGGAGGAAAAATGGGAGGAGTTGATGGGAGCAGTTAAAAAAGAGATACTAACCTTAGGAAAAGAGATATCCCAAGGTTTAAAAACGGAATGCGGAGGTGTGGCTAGCACGATTAGTGCGGAGGTGGCCAAATTAGCAGAAAAGTCGGAGAAGCCAAAAATAAGAGACGAAGGAAAAACACGAGATCAGAAGAGTGAAGAAGCGGCGAAGGAAGAAGGAAGTTGGGCGAGCGTTGTAAAGAAGGGGAGGAAGGTTAAAAGAGGTCCCATAGTGATAATTGAAGCCCCAAACAATCTACAAATAAGGGAAGCAAAGGAGGCGCTGCAAGAATGCTTGGACCCGCAGACAGGCAAAGTTCGCGTCAGAAGTATAATAAGAAAGGGGAAAAATTTTTTATTGGAAACCCACGATGAGAAAGACGTGGGAGAACTAAAAGAGGACAAGAAATTACAAGAAAAAGGTTTCATAGTAGAAGGAGAACCCAAGTTACAGAACCCCAAAATTATAATTATCAGTCCGTGGGGTCGCCTCCGCGAGGGCCTCTCTTTGCGCCTTTTTAAAGAGGCGCAAGTTTGTCATGCAGGACGAGGCTGCGATTTTGGCCGAGTTCGATCAGGTCCAGTCGACCTGTTATGACTTGGCCACCTCGTTGCTGCGGCAGGGGAGGGAGCGGGCGATGGGTGATTTGGCTGAGGCTGTGGCGGGCATCGGTGAGAGTCTTGGCTCTCTCAAGGCTGATGTTGCCGCCCTGAGGGAATCCGGGCAGGTGGGTGGACAGCCTGTTCATCTGGCGGCTTCGCCACTTGCGCCTCCTCCTCTCCGTCGGGTGCCGGCTGCTCCTGGGTACGCTGATGTGCTCAGGGGATCGGCTGTGCCCCGTACGGATGTTGGGGTCGTAGTGGTCGAGCCGAAACAGCCTTCTGAGGAGCTGAACACGGCCGACAAGGTCGCCACGGCCTTGAAGGCTGCTGTGAGGCCCGAGGAGGTCGGGTGGCAGGTGGTGGCCTGCAGGAATCGGGGCAAGAAGGTCGAGCTCCGGTTGGCGAGTGGNTCAGGTCCAGTCGACCTGTTATGACTTGGCCACCTCGTTGCTGCGGCAGGGGAGGGAGCGGGCGATGGGTGATTTGGCTGAGGCTGTGGCGGGCATCAGTGAGAGTCTTGGCTCTCTCAAGGCTGATGTTGCCGCCCTGAAGGAATCCGGGCAGGTGGGTGGACAGCCTGTTCATCCGGCGGCTTCGCCACTTGCGCCTCCTCCTCTCCGTCGGGCGCCGGCTGCTCCTGGGTACGCTGATGTGCTCAGGGGATCAGCTGTGCCCCGTACGGATGTGGGGGTCGTAGTGGTCGAGCCGAAACAGCCTTCGGAGGAGCTGAACACGGCTGACAAGGTCGCCACGGCTTTGAAGGCTGCTGTGAGGCCCGAGGAGGTCGGGTGGCAGGTGGTGGCCTGCAGGAATCGGGGCAAGAAGGTCGAGCTCCGGTTGGCGAGTGGTGAGGCTGCCCGTGGGGTGGTTTCTAGCTCCCTCCTGGATGCTGCTGGCCTGAAGGCCTCGATAAAGGGGAGGAATAGGCCGAGGGTCATCGTCTACGATGTCCCGCGTGAGCTTGAGGGGAAGGAGGTTCTGAAGGCCATACGGTCCATGAACTTTTCCGGCTCCTCTTTGCTGGCTGGGGACTCGTGGGGCGCTGTCTCCCACTATGCGGGGCCGCGTGAGGGAGGCAGAAGGCACGTTGTGCTTTCTGTCGACCCGGCGGTCAGGGACCTGTTCGTCCGGAGGGGGCGGTTGAGCATGGGGTGGTTCTCCTGCAAGGTGGAGGATTATCTGGGGATCACCCGATGCTATAATTGCCAAGAGTACGGGCACTCGGCCAAGTACTGCAGGAGGACTCCGATCTGTGGGCACTGCGCTGAGTCCGGCCATAAGGACGCTGATTGTGGGTCGCTTTCTGGTGCCCCGAGGTGTGCCTCGTGTAGGTTTCTGAGGAAACCGGATGACCACAAGTGTGGTCAACCAGGCGTATGCCTGGCCTACGCGAGGGCCTACCAGAGGATGCTGGAGTCGACCCAGTATAATGGTTGATTCTGAGACCTTCCCTTGTCGGTATTGTGACCGTACCTTTGGTTCTGCCAACGGTCGGGGGCTCCACGAGAAGCGTGCGCATCCCGTGGAGCACAATGCCGCCTTGGCTGGGTCTCAGCGATCGCGTCAGTGGGATCCGGAGGAGCTGGAGATTCTTGCGGACAGTGAAGCTCGGTTGCGTGCAACCGGCTATGCTGGCCAATTGAATGCTCAGCTCGCTGAGATTCTTGGCAGGACGTTTGACGCGGTAAAGTGCGCCAGGTCGGGTCCCCGGTATAGGGAGCTCTTGGAGATTCGGAGGGCTGAGGGTGTTGCCGGTCCACTTCCTGCGGAGGCGGATCCGGTTGGTTTTGCTCGTGACTGCGGTGCATCGATTCGCGGGTCCTTGCGCGGTCTTATGCAGGAGATATCCTCCTCGCATACTGACCTGGCGGAGGATCGGCTCCTCTTGATTGCTTCCGATGCTGCCGATGGTCGGTCGGTTGCTGGGGCCCTGGTGGGGTGGGTGTTGACTCACCTTGCTTCGGGCCCTGCTCCTGGCCGGCCTTCGGCTGTGGGGAGGCCGTCGGACGATGCTACCGTTTTGCGGGTTGGCCGGCCGACCGCGAGGCGATTCCGGTATGCGGCTCTTCAGCGGCTGTGGCGAGTTGATAGGCCGGCTGCTGCCCGAGAGGTTCTCGAGGGTGGCTCGGCTGTCGCGAGTCATACTGTTGAGGAGCTTGCCCGGTATTGGACGCCTGTTGTTGAGGAGGAGTCATCCCTTTGGGATGCTGAATCGGTTAGGGGGCCTAGGGTGGATGGTAGTGTTAATCTTTGGGAACCGGTTTCAAGGGCTGAGGTTATGCGAATGTGTCCGTCTGGGCGGTCCTCTCCTGGGCTTGACAGGGTTAGCCCTGCTGTCTGGGCTGGACTTCCTTGGCGTATTCGGGCGGTCATTTTGGACATTCTTCTTCTCGAGGGGCAATTGCCCCCCGAGTTGTTGGTGGCCAGGGTGACTATGATACCTAAAACCCATGACCCCGTTTCTCCTGGGGATTATAGACCTATCTCGGTGGCCTCCGTGATTGTACGGCATCTGCATCGCATCTTAGCCTCTCGACTGGAAAGTGTTGTTCGGCATGTTCCCGAGCAGAACGGTTTTAGGAGGGGGTATGATGGCGTGGCTCACAATGTGCTTCTCCTGGATGCCGTCCTTCGCACTGCGTGGAGAAAGAAACGTTCTCTCTCTATGGCGGTGCTGGACGTCAAAAAGGCATTTGACAGTGTTAGTCATTCCGCCATACTCCGTATCCTTCGAGATCGTGGGGTTCAGGCCGAGTTTTGCGAGTACGTCGAGAGGCTGTATTCCAACGCCTGTAGCAGGATCTCGATTGGAGGAATCCAGTCTCCTGTTATGAGGCCGAGGAGGGGTGTGAGGCAGGGGGATCCGCTCTCGTCACTGTTGTTTAACATGGTTATGGACCATGTTATTGCTGGACTGTCCCAGAGGCTTGGTTTTCGTTTTCGAAACGACCGAATTCGCGCCTTGGCGTATGCGGACGATCTCGTCCTCTTTGCCAGTTCCCCGCAAGGGCTTACTGCCCTCCTCAGGCAAGTGGCTGAGGGATTGCGTGACTGTGGTTTGGAGATTAATCCGGACAAGTCGCGTGCCCTTACGCTGACTGCTATTGGGGGGCGGGGACTGATAAGGTTGGAGGATGATTGCTCGTATATCGTTGGAGAGCGACGAATTGGTGCAGTGACGGTTAATGAGACCTGGGACTATCTTGGGATAATGTTTGGCCCTACTGGCATTGTCCGTAATCCGTGTGATATGGTGACGAAATTAGAGCGGATTAATAGGGCTCCTCTTAAGCCGCAGCAGAAGATGGAGTGTCTGCGCACTTTTCTCCTTCCGAGTGTTCTCCACAGGGTTACCTTCGGTTTGACCGTTGCCTCTGCTCTAAAGCCCTTGGACGTGGCGGTTAGGGCATACGTCAGGAGGTGGCTTCGGCTACCTCATGACGTGCCTAATGCCCTCATTCACACGCCGCTTAGATTTGGGGGACTCGGCATATTTCGCCTAGCGGGCCTGGCTCCCTACCTTAGGACCAAGCGATTCCTTCGGGTCAAGGATGACATGGGCTTGGGGAATGGGGACCTGTTTCCTGATTTGGGGGGCGGGTTTCCCTCGGACTCCTTGCCTGTTGATCCTAGGCTGGCCGATTTTGAGAAATTGGGATTGGCGGTGGACGGTAGGGACCTGGTTGGCGCTGGTGAGGTTCCTGCCTCGACAGCGTGGATTTCGAGAACTTCGTCCTCCCTCTCTGGCCGAGAGTTCGTCCAGTTTGTGAGGCTGTATGCTGGTGCGGTCCCTACCAGGGTGAGGACCTCGAGGGGCCTGGGTCGGAGGACACCGGGGAGCGTCCTGTGCAGAAACTGCAGGGAGGCGCAGGAGACGCCGGCCCATGCCATCAACCGATGCCCCTCGGTCCAGGGTGGTGTTATCCTCCGGCATCACGCTGTCGTGCGCTTCCTTTCCGAATGCTTGCGGAGGAGCGGGCATTCGACGTTTTTGGAACGCGCGCTCACCGACGGCCAAAGAAGCTGTAGGCCTGACCTGATTGTTCACACTGGCGAGGAGCTGCTGATTCTTGACGTATCGATAGCCAGTGGGAGGATGGACATGGATCAGGTTGGTCTGGCCAAAGTTAGAAGATACGGTAGGGACTGGATCTTCAGGGCCGCAGTGGAGCTGACGGGTTCGAGCGCACCAAGAAGAAGAGTCCTTCCCGTCGTCTTGACGTGGAAGGGAATTTGGAGCAGGACGTCTGCAGCGGAGCTCAGCAGGCTAGGAGTTTCCAGAAGAGCTCTTGGCTGGACAACGTGCAGGGTCCTGCGTGGCGGGTGCTTGAACTTCTCGGCCTTCATGCGGCGCGCATTGCAGTGATGATCTCTTTCGTTGTGGCCTCATAGACTGGACATCAGGCGTGTGTTGCTGGATCTCCGGCTGCTTATGGACAATTTAATATTTTTTTTTATTTTGTTGTATGTATGTGTGTGTGTGTATATGAATATATATATATATATATGTATATATATATGTGTGTGTGTTTAAGTATATAATAGTATATTTTGTTTTTGTTTTTTTTTTTTTGTACGCTTTTGAGAGCAGGCTCTTATATTAATTAATTTTTACCCCTTCAGGGTATATTATAAGGGGTGTAGTGAGCCCCGTAAATGTGTATTATAGCTTTTTTATTGTGCCTTGCTCCCGTTGAAGAGGGAGCAATAATGTATAATAATGTATTATAGAAATAATGTATATAAATTATCACAAATAAAATTTTTAATAGCCAAATGCCTCGTCATCTAATTAGTGACGCGCATGAATGGATTAACGAGATTCCCTCTGTCCCTACCTACTNAAGATAATTTTGTTGTTGAGAGGATTATAGGTAGAGTCGATGGAGAAGTTAGGTCGTGGTGTGTAAGTGTAGGGGGTAGAATCTTTAGGAGGTTAATGGTAATGGGGAGTGTATATTTAGGGACGAGAAACTGCCGGGTAACTGAATATTTGGAACCCAGAAGGTGTATAAGGTGTCAAGGGTACGGACATTATGCACGGGAGTGTGGGAATGAGTTGGTGTGCAGTAGGTGTGGCGAGGGTCATTTCAATAGAAGTTGCAAGGCAGTGGAGTCTGCTCTCGACCTCCGAGGAGTGCACATCGGTCCCGGTAGCTCGACTTTTTGAAGTAAATTTTTTAGTGCGAATTTTTAAAAGTTTATCACTGTTGTTTATTGCGGACAAGTGTTCTCCGTTTTTCGGTAAAATTTTAAGAAATTCTACCGAGCGGTTTGGGAGATAGGACACCTAATCTCTTTTTTTGTGTTGCACATGGGTGACAACCAGGACTCCTAGAGTGAAGTTGAATATAGCGTCATCAAGAAGAAGGTTTTTCTGGCATTTTGGTCAGCGACGCTGTTAAATTCCACCACTCGGTTCTCTGTATTAATGGTGGTAAGTCATTGCTACCTTTCGAGGATCTTGGAGGCTGTTGGACCTAAATAAAATTCCTTTGGGCATTTTATTGCTCTCGTGGTTGGACTATTTTTCACCAAGTTGCAAGAGATTCTACCGAGTGGTTTTTGTGCAACGTGGACCTTGGTGCTTGGCTTACCACTCTTTGTGGTGAGCTGAATTTGCAGGAAGGACTCACCAAATTTTGGTCAGCATTGAAGATCAAGGTGCGCCATCGTGGAGTGCGTGTGACCTCCAGCTCCGGGGTTTCTGTCATCTTCAGGAGCGATTTCATTTTTATTTGGATTAAGTCTGCATAGTTTTTTAACCAGACGGAACTCGCCCACGGTTCTTTTACTGTTTTGTTGGGCCTGTCAAGGGGCTCACTCCCCCTTGAAATTTTGAGTCTGCTCTTGGATATCAGCGAGGGAGGACGGGTTATCTGCCAGCTGGCGTGGATTATCTTGTTTTTCTACGGAAGACTAAGGTAAGTGGGCTCCGATCAGTGTCATACTAGGTACACTTGTGTACTTAGTGGTCTTGCGTCCATCTGTCGATTTCAGACAAAATCGGCCTAGCAATTTTGAGATTTACGGCTTTTTCCCCTGCTTTTGTGTAGTTGTAGTTTGCCCCTTGCTGCCTTCTTTTTCATAGGTGCCCGTTGGGTAATCGCGGTGCTAGGCTTGCGATACCTTACGGTCTTGCGGGTTTGGTATGCCGCCAAAGAGGGATCCTGTTCGGGCGCTTCCCCTGGGTGGCACTCCTGTTAAGGGTGTCACCCGGGCGGCTGTGGCCGCGGCTGCTAGCCGGTCGGGTCGGGACTCTGGCAGGGGGGCGGTGGATGTCGAAGAGGGATCCAGCCCGGGCGCTCCCCCTGGGTGGCACTCCTGTTAAGGGTGTCACCCGTGCGGCTACTGCTGCTAGGAGGGTCCCAGGTCCGGCTGAGGGGGGTAGTGGACCTTCTACACCTGAATCGGTGGGGCCTGTCCCTTCTGTCCCTGGCTCCCATTGCTTATCGGTTGGTGACGTTTCGTCTGATTCCCGGCCGATTGCATTGGACGAGGTAGCGCAGCGTCTCGGCCTGCTGCCTGGGGGGGCTCCCCAGCTGGAGGAGGTTGTTCACCAACTCCGTGGGGTCGCCTCTGCGAGGGCCTCACTTTGCGCCTTTCTTAAAAGGCGCAAGTTTGTTATGCAGGACGAGGCTGCGATTTTGGCCGAGTTCGATCAGGTCCAGTCGACCTGTTATGACTTGGCCACCTCGTTGCTGCGGCAGGGGAGGGAGCGGGCGGGGGGTGATTTGGCTGATGCTGTGGCGGGCATCAGTGAGAGTCTTGGCTCTCTCAAGGCTGATGTCGCCGCACTGAGGGAGTCTGGTCTGGTGGGGGGACCGCCTGTTCATCCGGTGGCCTCGCCGCTTGCGCCTCCTTCTCTCCGTCGGGCGCCGGCTGCTCCTGGGTACGCTGATGTGCTCAGGGGATCTGCTATGCCCCGTACGGATGTTGGGGTCGTGGTGGTGGAGCCCAAACAGCCTTCGGAGGAGCTGAACACGGCCGACAAGGTCGCTACGGCCTTGAAGGCTGCTGTGAGGCCCGAGGAGGTCGGGTGGCAGGTGGTGGCCTGCAGGAATCGGGGCAAGAAGGTCGAGCTCCGGTTGGCGAGTGGGGAGGCTGCCCGTGGGGTGGTCTCGAGCTCCCTCCTGGATGCTGCTGGCCTGAAGGCCTCGATTAAAGGTAAAAATAGGCCGAGGGTCATCGTCTACGATGTCCCGCGCGAGCTTGAGGGGGGGGAGGTTCTTAAGGCCATACGGTCTATGAACTTTTCCGGCTCCTCTTTGCTGGTTGGGGACTCGTGGGGCGCTGTCTCCCACTATGCGGGGCCGCGTGAGGGAGGCAGAAGGCATGTTGTGCTTTCTGTCGACCCGGCGGTTAGGGACCTATTCATCCGAAGGGGGCGATTGTGCATGGGGTGGTTCTCCTGTAAGGTGGAGGACTATTTGGGCATCACTCGGTGCTTCAATTGCCAGGAGTACGGGCACTCGGCCAAGTACTGTAGGAGGACTCCGATCTGTGGGCACTGCGCTGAGTCCGGCCATAAGGACGCTGATTGTGGGTCGCTTTCTGGTGCCCCGAGGTGTGCCTCGTGTAGGTTTCTGAGGAAACCAGATGACCACAAGTGTGGTCAACCAGGCGTATGCCTGGCCTACGTGAGGGCCTACCAGAGGATGCTGGAGTCGACCCAGTATAATGGTTGATTCTGAGGCCTTCCCTTGTCGGCATTGTGACCGTACCTTTGGTTCTGCCAACGGTCGGGGGCTCCACGAGAAGCGAGCGCATCCCGTGGAGCACAATGCCGCCTTGGCTGGGTCTCAGCGTTCGCGTCAGTGGGATCCGGAGGAGCTGGAGATTCTTGCGGACAGTGAAGCTCGGTTGCGTGCAACCGGCTATGCTGGCCAATTGAATGCTCGGCTCGCTGAGATTCTTGGCAGGACTTTCGACGCGGTTAAGTGCGCCAGGTCGGGTCCCCGGTATAGGGAGCTCTTGGAGGTTCGGAGGGCTGAGGGTGTTGCCGGTGTTCCACTCCCTGTAGAGGCGGATCCGGTTGGTTATGCTCGTGACTGCGGTGCATCGATTCGCGGATCCTTGCGCGGTCTTATGCGGGAGATATCCTCCTCGCATACTGACCTGGCGGAGGATCGGCTCCTTTTGATTGCTTCTGATGCTGCCGATGGTCGGTCTGTGGGTGGGGCCCTGGTGGGGTGGGTGATGACTCACCTTGCTTCGGGCCCTGCTCCTGGCCGGCCTTCGGCTGCGGAGGGGCCGTCTGGCGATGCTACCGTCTTGCGGGTTGGCCGGCCGGCCGCGAGGCGATTCCGGTATGCTGCTCTTCAGCGGCTTTGGCGAGTTGATAGGCCGGCTGCTGCCCGAGAGGTTCTCGAGGGTGGCTCGGCTGTCGCGAGTCACACTGTTGAGGAGCTTGCGCAGTATTGGACGCCTGTTGTTGAGGAGGAGTCATCCCCTTGGGATGCTGAAGCGGTTAGGGGGCCTAAGGTAGATGGTGGTGTTAATCTCTGGGAACCGGTCTCGAGGGATGAGGTTGTACGAATGTGTCCGTCTGGGCGGTCCTCTCCTGGGCTTGACAGGGTTAGCCCTGCTGTCTGGGGTGGACTGCCTTGGCGTATTCGGGCAGTCATTTTGGACATTCTTCTTCTTGAGGGGCAACTGCCCCACGAGTTTTTGATGGCCAGGGTGACTATGATACCCAAAACCCATGACCCCGTTTCTCCTGGGGATTATAGGCCCATCTCAGTGGCCTCCGTGATTGTGCGGCATCTGCATCGCATCCTAGCCTCTCGACTGGAAAGTGTTGTTCGGCATGTTCCCGAGCAGAACGGTTTTAGGAGGGGGTATGATGGCGTGGCTCATAATGTACTTCTCCTGGACGCCGTCCTTCGCACTGCGTGGAAGAAGAAACGTTCTCTCTCCATGGCGGTGCTGGACGTCAGAAAGGCATTTGACAGTGTTAGTCATTCCGCCATACTCCGTATCCTTCGGGATCGTGGTGTTCAGGCCGAGTTTTACGAGTACGTCGAGAGGCTGTATTCCAACGCCTGTAGCAGGATTTCGATTGGAGGAATCCAGTCTCCTGTTATGCGGCCAAGGAGGGGTGTGAGGCAGGGAGATCCGCTCTCCTCACTGTTGTTCAACATGGTTATGGACCATGTTATTGCTGGACTGTCCCAGAGGCTAGGTTTTCGTTTTCGGAACGGCCGAATTCGCGCCTTGGCGTATGCGGACGATCTCGTCCTCTTTGCCAGTTCCCCGCAAGGGCTCACTGCCCTCCTCAGGCAAGTGGCTGAGGGGTTGCGCGACTGTGGTTTGGAGATTAATCCTGACAAGTCGCGCGCACTTACGCTAACTGCTATTGGGGGGCGGGGACTGATAAGGTTGGAGGACGATTGCTCGTATATCGTTGGAGAGCGACGAATTGGTGCAGTGGCGGTTAATGAAACCTGGGACTATCTTGGGATTATGTTTGGGCCTACTGGCATTGTCCGTAATCCGTGTGATATGGTGATGAAATTAGAGCGAATCAATAGGGCTCCTCTGAAGCCACAGCAGAAGATGGAGTGTTTGCGCACTTTTCTCCTCCCGAGCGTTCTCCATAGGGTCACCTTTGGTCTGACCGTTGCCTCTGCCCTAAAGCCCTTGGATGTAGCGGTTAGGGCATACGTCAGGAGGTGGCTTCGGCTTCCTCATGACGTGCCTAATGCCCTTATACACACGCCGCTTAGATTTGGGGGACTCGGCATATTTCGCCTAGCGGGCCTGGCTCCCTACCTTAGGACCAAGAGATTCCTTCGGGTTAAGGACGACATGGGCTTGGGGAATGGGGACCTATTTCCCGAGTTGGGGGGTGGGTTTCCCTCGGACTCCTTGCCTGTTGATCCTAGGCTGGCTGATTTTGAAAAATTGGGATCTGCGGTGGACGGTAGAGACCTGGTTGGCGCTGGTGAGGTTCCTGCCTCGACAGCATGGATGTCTAGAGCTTCGTCCTCCCTTTCTGGCCGAGAGTTCGTCCAGTTTGTGAGGCTGTATGCTGGTGCGGTCCCTACCAGGGTGAGGACCTCGAGGGGCCTGGGTCGGAGGACACCGGAGAGCGTCCTATGCAGAAACTGCAAGGAGGCGCAGGAGACGCCGGCCCATGCCATCAACCGATGCCCCTCGGTCCAGGGTGGTGTTATCCTCCGGCATCACGCTGTTGTGCGTTTCCTTTCTGAATGCTTGCGGAGAAGAGGTCATTCGACGTTTCTGGAACGCGCGCTCACCCACGGCCAGAAAAGCTGTAGGCCTGACCTGATTGTTCACACTGGTGAGGAGCTGCTGATTGTGGACGTGTCAATAGCCAGTGGGAGGATGGACATGGATCAGGTTGGTCTGGCTAAAGTAAGAAGATATGGTAGGGACTGGATCTTCAGGGCCGCAGTGGAGCTGACGGGTTCAAACGCACCAAGAAGAAGAGTCCTTCCAGTCATCTTGACATGGAAGGGAATATGGAGCAGGACGTCTGCAGCTGAACTCAGTAGGCTGGGAGTTACCAATAGGGCTCTTGGCTGGACGACGTGCAGGGTCCTGCGTGGCGGGTGCTTGAACTTCTCGGCCTTCATGCGGCGCTCATCCTAGAGAAGCTTCGTCATGGTGTGGCCTCATAGACTGGACAGTGGACTCTTTTGTGCTCTCTCCGTGTGATTTTTGTTAATTTTTACAGTGCATTAATTGTACATGGAAAGTATTAGGTTTTTTTTTTGTATTATATTATTTGCTATTGTTTTTATATTGTGCGCTCCCAGAGAGCAGGCTCTTTTTGATTTATTTACCCCTTCAGGGTATACAAAAAGGGGTGTAGTGAGCCCCGTTATGTGTGATAATGTCATTATTTCTGTTTGCTTTGCTCCCATTGAAGAGGGAGCTTTATTGTAGAATATTTTTATTATTTTTTTTTTGTAAACATGTAAATAATCACCAATAAAATTCTTATTAGCCAAATGCCTCGTCATCTAATTAGTGACGCGCATGAATGGATTAACGAGATTCCCTCTGTCCCTACCTACTATCTAGCGAAACCACGGCCAAGGGAACGGGCTTGGAAGAATNACGATGTCCCTCGTGAGCTTGAGGGGAAGGAGGTTCTTAAGGCCATACGGTCAATGAACTTTTCCGGCTCCTCTTTGCTGGCTGGGGACTCGTGGGGCGCTGTCTCCCACTATGCGGGGCCGCGTGAGGGAGGCAGAAGGCACGTTGTGCTTTCTGTCGACCCGGCGGTCAGGGACTTGTTCGTCCGAAGGGGGCGGTTGAGCATGGGGTGGTTCTCCTGCAAGGTGGAGGATTATCTGGGGATCACCCGTTGCTTTAATTGCCAAGAGTACGGGCACTCGGCCAAGTACTGTAGGAGGGCTCCGATCTGTGGGCACTGCGCTGAGTCCGGCCATAAGGACGCTGATTGTGGGTCGCTTTCTGGTGCCCCGAAGTGTGCCTCGTGTAGGTTTCTGAGGAAACCGGATGACCACAAGTGTGGAGGATCGGCTCCTCTTGATTGCTTCCGATGCTGCCGATGGTCGGTCGGTTGCTGGGGCCCTGGTGGGGTGGGTGTTGACTCACCTTGCTTCGGGCCCTGCTCCTGGCCGGCCCTCGGCTGTGGGGAGGCCGTCGGACGATGCTACCGTTTCGCGGGTTGGCCGGCCGACTGCTAGGCGATTCCGGTATGCGGCTCTTCAGCGGTTGTGGCGAGTTGATAGGCCGGCTGCTGCCCGAGAGGTTCTCGAGGGTGGCTCGGCTGTCGCGAGTCACACTGTTGAGGAGCTTGCGCAGTATTGGACGCCTGTTGTTGAGGAGGAGTCATCCCCTTGGGATGCTGAAGCGGTTAGGGGGCCTAGGGTGGATGGTGGCGTTAATCTTTGGGAACCGGTCTCAAGGGCTGAGGTTATGCGAATGTGTCCGTCTGGGCGGTCCTCTCCTGGACTTGACAGGGTTAGCCCTGCTGTCTGGGCTGGACTGCCTTGGCGTATTCGGGCGGTCATTTTGGACATTCTTCTTCTCGAGGGGCAATTGCCCCCCGAGTTGTTGATGGCCAGGGTGACTATGATACCCAAAACCCAGGACCCCGTTTCTCCTGGGGATTATAGACCTATCTCGGTGGCTTCCGTGATTGTACGGCATCTACATCGCATCTTAGCCTCTCGACTGGAAAGTGTTGTTCGGCATGTTCCCGAGCAGAACGGTTTTAGGAGGGGGTATGATGGCGTGGCTCACAGTGTGCTTCTCCTGGATGCCGTCCTTCGCACTGCGTGGAGAAAGAAACGTTCTCTCTCCATGGCGGTGCTGGACGTCAAAAAGGCATTTGACAGTGTTAGTCATTCCGCCATACTCCGTATCCTTCGAGATCGTGGGGTTCAGGCCGAGTTTTGCGAGTACGTCGAGAGGCTGTATTCCAACGCCTGTAGCAGGATCTCGATTGGAGGAATCCAGTCTCCTGTTATGAGGCCGAGGAGGGGTGTGAGGCAGGGAGATGGATACTGTATCCCGCATCCCTTGGGATATTAGTAAGTCCAAGCTAACATCCCAAGGTATGTAAAACAGTAGTGGGGGAACCCACGGGCCAGCGACCATTCCTGGTTATGGGCTGGGAAACCAGTCAAAAATGGTACTACGGGGACGTCACTTGTGTGACGTAATTGGGTGGCGGCCGGATCTGTATAGATGCCGGTCGTAGACGTAGTGGACGTGGTTTACAGGACCAGAAGGCTCAACCTGAAAAAGGTAGAGGCCGGATGGAACTGGAAGTTGGAAAGTAGGTAGTATGCCCTCCCATTAAGCGAGGTGAGAGGTTCATAGGTAAGACCCTCGGGTTGGTACATGTCTCTCACCAAATCGCATTTTCATTCATGTCCCTATCTACCTCTATCCCTCTATCTGTTGTGGAAGTAAGACGTGTTTTTTGTGCTCTGTGGTTTTAAGTGAATAGTGTCGGGTTTTTGTAGGAGTTTTCGGCTGATTTTTTACATAGTGGTGGATACATGTGCCGTAAGTAGCTGTGTGAAATTTTAGAAAAATTGGACGAGTAGTTTTTAAATTACAGGCAATTTAGTAAAAATTGTTATTATTATTTTAGCTGATAGGATTAGAGAGTAGGATTAGATTGCGTGTGGGGAGTCACGTAGGCAGGGGCAAAGTGCAGGGAGAGGATTAAAGAGAGGCTCTCCGAGAGCCGAGAGAGAGGAGAAGTGCTCTAGGAGGTGGTGGGAGAAGTTTTTATATTTTGTTAGTTATATATATTTTTTTTTAGCTGTAGTTATAATTTCTTTTAGTGTAAGTTAGGTTAATTAGTGGTAAATTAGTTATTTAAGGTATTAGTTAAGGGTAGAATAATTTCAGTTAAATTAAACAAGAGTTAGAGGTGTTTTAGTGTATCTAGGTATCAGGATAGCAGAGCTGAGTAGGAGCTCACTGGGAGACTTTAACGGTTGGTTAAGAGGGATATTTGGAGATTTCAACGGGTGGGTAGGATAGGTGTTATTCGTAAGTAAGGAGACTTTAATGGTAGGATAGAACAGATATTTTAGTGAGTTTAACGGGTGGTTAAGTTGGAGTTTTGGAGATTTTAACGGGAGGTTAAGAAAGAGTCTTAAGAGATTTTAACGGGTGGTCAAGGCAGAGTTTAGGAGAGTTTAACGGGTGGGTAGGATAGAGTTTAAGGGACTTTAACAGGTGGTGAGAGTAGTTAATAAGGGACTTTAACGGGTGGTAAAGAAGGAATTAGGGATATTAAAGGGATAAATTATAGGTATATAAGGGATATTTTCGGTTGCCTATTTTTAGAGATAGGATGTAAAATAGGGTAGGTGTGTTGTAGTTAAGGTAGTAAATAGAAGTTTAAATCGAAGTCCTGTACGTGATAGAGCTTAGAAGTTGGATAGGAAAAAAGAAAGGTGATGGAGAAGGGGAAGCAGGAGGCAGTTTTTGAAGGGGAAGGGTCGGGTGATGGGACACCAGTTGGGAAGAGGAAGAGGGCGGAAGAAGAGCAGAAGGAAGAAGTGAAGAAAGGAAGACAAAGGAGTTCGTCGTTGGGTTCCCCAACGCAAATAGTTGCAAAGGAACTAAAGGAAGAAGGGTGTACTATTTTGGGGGAAATGCAAGGGTATGTAGAGAGGTATTGGGGGGGAGAGAATAAGCACGGGGTGTATTTGCAGAAGAGAATTCAAAGGATGAGAGACCTCAACGATAAGTATGAATTGGAGATTAAGAGGTTGGGTAGGTATGGGAAATTGGCTGAAAAGACTATGGAAATGGAGGCAGCTGTATTCAAGTTGAGTAATATGGATTGGGAGGGTATGATATTACAGGTGGCGGAGGATGTATCACAGAAGGTAGCGGAAAAAATAGGGGAGGAAGCATTGAGAGAAAGTAATAGGGTGATGAACGCGATAAGGGGAGATGTGGACTCGTGGATAAAGGCGTCTGAGCAATCAGACGTATTGAGGGAAAAGGATAGGGAAGAATTGGAAAGGAAATACCAAGTCAAGATGAAGGAGATGGGCGAGAAGATAAATAGAGTTGAAGAGAGACTAAAGGAGTCCAGTAAATTTATGAACGATGTGAAGGAAAATATGACAATTGTAAACACAAATGTGTGTAAATTTGGAGAGGTTATGGAAAGCCTTCCGTGGGTTAAGATAGAGGAAGTAGGAGAGAAATTAGTGAAACACAGTAGTGCTGATCTGATGGAGGAGGTAAAAGAGATCAAGAAGGTCGTGAAAGAGGTTGCAATGAGTTCAGAAGGAGTGAGAGAGAATGTAAATAAGTTGGGAGAGGAAGTTGTTAAAATGCCGTGGGAGAAGATTGAAGAGGTAGGTAAGAAGGTGGACGAGGTTAAAGGAGAGGTAGTGAAAGTGGGCAGAGAGGAAAAAATGGAAGTTGATGAGGGCCCATTTGAAACCTATGCAGGAAAGCTAAAAAGGAAAAAGAGTGGAAAAAAGGTGATAATAGAGGTTCCCAAAGGAGGGGAAAGGAAAAAGAAGGAGGACTTAGTTAGAGTTCTTGACCCTAAGGAAGGAGAAATAAGGATAAGGAATCTAAGGAAGAGCGGAAGAAATTTCGTGGTTGAGGTGCACGGAGAGGAGGATATTGATAAGATGAAGAAGATGGAGGGACTGGAAAGGGAGGGTTTCAAGGTAGATGGGACTCCAAGGATGAGGAGACCGAAAGTGGTAATCTACGGAGTGGATAAAACCATTGAAAAGGAGGATATGCTAAAGGCGGTGGTAAATAGGAATAGGGAGTTATTCGAGGGAATAGAGGAAGGAGAGATTAAAAATAATTTTGTTGTTGAGAGGATTATAGGTAGAGTCGATGGAGAAGTTAGGTCGTGGTGTGTAAGTGTAGGGGGTAGAATCTTTAGGAGGTTAATGGTAATGGGGAGTGTATATTTAGGGACGAGAAACTGCCGGGTAACTGAATATTTGGAACCCAGAAGGTGTATAAGGTGTCAAGGGTACGGACATTATGCACGGGAGTGTGGGAATGAGTTGGTGTGCAGTAGGTGTGGCGAGGGTCATTTCAATAGAAGTTGCAAGGCAGTGGAGCCGAAGTGTGTAAACTGCAAGAGGATGGGTAAGAAGGAGGTGGGGCATTCGTCGACTTGGAAGGGGTGTGAGGTTTATGAATGGGCCAGGAGGAGGCTTAGGGAGGCAACGGACTATGATGAGTAACCGGGGCGTAAGGGTCTTACAAATTAATGCGGACAGAAGTAGATTGGTAGCCGAGGAGGTGTGGGGTTGGGTGGTTAGGGAAAAAGTCCAGATTGTGGCGGTTCAGGAGCCGTATGTCTCTAGTAGTAGGGGATTTTATTACAATATAGGAGGGTACGGTGAGGAGTGTAGAGTTATAAAGGGATGTAGGGATGGGGAGAGAGCATGGGCGGGCATAGTAGTAGTGGATGGTGATTTAGGGATTATGTTGTTGTCAGAATTGAGTAATGCTCACTGTGTTGTAATAGAGGTTCTGCCGAGGGGTATAGAGAAGTTTTACCTGGTCAGTGTGTATTTTCAGTATGGTGAGGAAATTGGAAGATATATAGATATGTTGAGACGGGTAATGGTTTGTTTGAGGGGAGAGAGGGTTGTAATTGCAGGAGATGTTAACGCAAAAAATCCACTTTGGGGAGGGGAAAGGTTGGATGATAGGGGGATGGAACTGGAATGGTTAGTGGACGAATTGGGGTTAGAAGTTGTGAATAAGGGGGATATTCCAACGTACGAGAGGGGAGGAAATGGTACGTTTATCGATGTGACGTTGGTGTCGAGGGGACTGGGTGAGGGAATTAGGGAGTGGGAGGTGAAGTTAGGGTGGGTAAATGGATCCCATAGGGTTATTACCTACACCGTGGGGGGGAAAAGAGAGCGAAATAGGGATTTTGCGGAACCTAGGTG